>ML283870.1:0-69861 GCA_005239495.1 Nicotiana undulata | reverse complement strand
TATATATATATATATATATATAGGGTGTTATTGTTTAGGTTTAGTGCTAAATTTTGTTTGCATGTGTACTTCTAAGTGGTGTTCCTTTTGGATTTTTTGGGTTTCGGATAATTTTGGGGTTCATAAATTTGGGGATGTTGAATTTCAGAGATGTGTCCATTTTTAATTATTTAACAGTGTTTTTAATTATTTTATTCCTCATGTATGGTATGATTTTTTGTTTTTTAAGTAGGACAATGTGGTCCCTTTTCATGTTTTAAATTATGTTGTCCCTTTTAAGTAGGACATAGTAGTTGTATTTTTTATTTTTTACTGCAACTGAAAAATTATTTTGATAAGTGGTCCCCTCAAATATTTGCAGGGTATAAAATGATTAAAGTTGACTTACTCTTCAATCACGGTGGTGATCGGATAAGAGAACCACATCTACTATACTCTAAGAAATTGGTTCACACTTGGGGCGGGTATGATTCTGATCTTTTATTTTTCATTGACATAGTAAATGAGTACACTACAGAGTTAGGATTTGTAGGTATTCAGCAGCTTATTGTAACTGCTCCTTCTGAAAAATACTATGAAATAGAGGGGGATGATGGGATTAGGAAGTTATTGTTCCTTATTTCTGAAGAGTATCGTATCATTAACATATATACAGTAGATGAATGTGAGCCTTCTGTAGAAGTTTCCAATATTGTCCAATATACTGAATCATTTTTTTCTGTAATTAATGAGGTTGGTACTGATTGTAGTGAGAATGAGAGTGATTGTGAAGCTGGTTCTGATTGTCCAGAATATGACTATGAAGAGTTGGAGTCAATTGCTACTCAAAAGAAAAGAAAGATTACGGTGAGTCTAGAAGATTATAAAGAATTATATAAGGGTATGTCCTTCAACGACATACCAGAAGCAAGGAAGTGCATTAAACTCTATTGTTTGGCCAATAAGGTAGAGTTAGAGGTTGTTAAAAGTGATAAGCATAGGTTGAGATATGAATGTATTCCAGGGTGTCCATTTGTATGTCATATTTCTGAGGAAAGGTTCTCTTGGAGTGAAAATCAAAACTCTAAATCCTGAACATGAGTGTGATCCATCATATGACAACTCTAGGGTTGATTACACTACTATAGCTCATTATTTCAAGAAAAAATTACAAGATAATCCAAAGTTTAAGGTAAAGAAAATGAGGACTGATTTAAAAGAAGCTTTTGAGTTAAATGCCAGTAAAGGAAAGTGCAAGAGAGCTAATGGATGGTTTTGAAAATTTTAGAGGGGAGCTTTACAAATGGTTAGAAGAAATTAGAGGTTTATGCCAATGAACTTAGAGACTCAAATCCGGGAAGTGATGTTGTAATCAATCTGTCTAAGGAGGTACTTGCCGAAGGTAAAAAAAAATAATTTAGAATGTATATTTGCTTCAAGGCAGTGAAGATGGGATTTAAGGAAGGTTTGAGACCCTTCATTGGATTAGATGGTACATTTCTTAAGGAAAAGGCCAAGGGACAATTACTAGTAGTTGTTGATCAAGATAATATGAACCACTTTATCCTTTAGCTTGGGCAATTGTGGATAAAGAGACAAAAATAACTTGGAATTGGTTCTTGGGGATATTGCAACATTCATTGGAACTCCAGATGGGTGAAGGCATAACATTCATGTCGGATATGCAAAAGGTACTTTATTTCTGTTCCAAATAATTTCTATTTCTATTTCTGTTTAGTGCTGTCTCAGTTTCAAAAAAATTATGTTTTTGTTTCTGTTCTAAATCCTGAACATGAGTGCAGAAATTCTGTTTTTAGTGCAGAAATTTTGCTGTACAGAAATTCTGTTTCTATTTAGTTCTGTTTTAGTTTCTGTTTAGTGTTGTTTTTGTTTCTGTTTAGTGCTGTTTTAGTGCAGAAATTCTGCTGCAAACTATTCTACTATAAACATTTCTGTTGTTTCTGTTTCATTTTAAGTGTTGTTTAGTTCTGTTTCAGTTTGTAAAATTTTTGTTTTTGTTGTAAATTAGTTTATGTTTCTGCTGTAATAATTTTCATATTAATTGTTTGCATTTCATATGCAGGGATTAATTGATGCAATCAACACTGTACTCTCTGAAGCACACCATAGATTTTGTGTCAGACACAAAAAGTCAAACTATGGTGGTAGGGAACTGAAAAAGCTACTATTGTGGAGTGCATGGAGTAGTTATGAGGAGGAATTCCAGGATCAACTGAACCATATGGGACAGCTTGATGAACATGCTGCAAAGGATTTGTTGAGATATCCTCCACAGTGTTGGTGCAGAGCCTACTTTGATACAAGGTGCAAAATCAAGTAGTTGATAATAATCTAACTGAATCATTTAATGCATGGATACTTGAAGAAAGGTACAAGCCTATCATTGGGATGCTCGAGGGTATAAGGATCAAAGTGATGAATCAATTGAGAGAACATGAAGATTCTATGACTAAATGGAGTGGTGAATTTATTCCTAAAATAATGAAGCCATAAAATGAATATATAAAGATAGCCCAAGTTTGTAGAGTTGACTCCAATGTGGATAATGGATTTGAGGTATCACAAGGGTCTGACAAGCATATTGTGAATCTCAAAGTAAAAAGGTGCACTTGTAGGGCATGAGACCTCACTGGAATTTCATGCCCACATGAAATTAAGGCCTTATTGTATAAGAGGATTGATCCTCTAACTAAAATGCATTGGTTCCATAGCAAGGAAGCATTTTTGCTAACATATAAACATAAGTTGCAACCTATCAGGGGAGAGAAATTCTGGAAAGTTGACCCTTCTCAAGCAATGGAACCTCCGGAGTTGGTCAAGCTAGCTGGAAGGCCTAAGGTTAAGAGAGATAGACAGAAAAAAGAGGCACTTAAGAGGCAAGGAGAATGGTCCCTTCCAAGGAAGGGTAGAGTAATGAATTATAGTAATTGTGGAGAGCCAAATCACAATGCTTGAGGATGTGACAAGGTAACTTCTAGTCATCCAATTTTATTAACTTTTTCAAACCTTTTACTAATTGAATTTACTATGTGGCAGCCAAAACAACTAAAACAGCCAAAACAAAGAAAAGTAGTATCTAAAAGAAAAAAGAAACAACAACCTACCGGGGGTTTAAATGATGAATAAGAGGTGGGTCCAATCAAAGAAGACATTAATCTATCATCTCCCCAACACTCACAAGATAGACAAAGCAACACTTGTGTATTCATGCCTACTCCAGGATTGCAAAACAATAGGGGTTCATTTCAAGACTTTAAGAACCCCTTCTCTGAGCATGAGCATGAGGCAGACCCTGATTTAAGGCCCATGGTTATCTCAAAAACACTTACTAGACTCCAAAAAAGGCAGCAAAAACTTATACCAACTGGGACTAGGCAAATTAGCTTCAGAGGTGACCATACAGGAGCTAGTATTCTAACAAATCTTCCATATACACCAGATAACTTAATGTGGAAGGGCAAAGTTGCTATGTCTACAAATCAATTGGAAGTTGAACGTCAAAAAAGGATTGGAAAAATGAAGCCAAAGAAAGGACATCTTTAGTAGTTTATTACTATTTAAAACTGTTTTATTTTGTAACTACTGCGTATGACAGTACTCTTTTGATTAATTTGCACTAGTTTGTATTTTGGTTGGTTAATTTGGTGATGTATTTACTGCTTATGACAGTACTCTTTTTGTAATTACTGCATATGACAATACTCTTTTGGTTAATTATTAATTAGGTTTTGGACTAGCAGCTCATGGACTGCTTATTTATTACTTTGGTTAATTTGGTCTAGCAGTACTATGTAACTTGTTATTCCTTTCGGTTCACAATAAGTGACCAATTTTCTTTTAGCACGCTCATTAAGAAAATACTAAATTTTATACAAAAATACCTACTATGACTAAACTATCCCTAATTAAGCATTTAATGTAAGGAGTAAAATTTTTTTTTAGGGATATGTACATAGGGGTTATTTTGTAAAAACAAATTGAATCCTTTCTTGATTACATAGCTGGACACTTATTTTGAACCAAAATAAAAAAAAGAAACTGGTCACCTTTTGTGAATCGGAGGGAGTATATGTTAAGTTTCTGAACTGCTGATGTTGTTAAGACACTGCAGAACACATATAATCCAGAACACATATAATTGCTTCTGGACAGTACTCTTTTTATACTTATTTAATGCATAACACATACAATTGATGCAGAAAACATATAAGTGGTTTAATTACTCTATTTTTTATGTCTTCTACTAATTACTCTGTGTTGCTGATGTTTTTTCCAATTGCTCAGAGAAATGAAAAGTATAAAAGATACCCAAATCACGTAATTACAAACTGAAGAACCAGTATTGTATTGATCACCAGATTTTATAAGGTCAACAACCTAACTTCAAAACACTGATTTCATACAACCTAACTTCATAAACAACCTCAAAACACACGGTTAAAAAGAAGAAGAATCGAGTAATTCTAAACAACCTCAAAACACACGGTTAAAATAGCCTCAAACACAGCCTTCAAACATAGATTAAACTGGTGCAAAACACAGACTAAAACAGCCTCAAAATTAAAGATATGGGAGTCAAAACAACTTCAAAACACTGATTTCATACAACCTAACTTGAGAACTCAAAACACAGCCTTCGAACTAATATTACAAATACTTGAGAATTCATACAACCTAACAAACTACATCACTTCAACAATAATGCGACAATAAATCCAACAAACATCGCACAAAAAATCATAATAAACATCTTCAACTTCATAAATTTCTCTTCTAATTCCCTTGCTTTGTTCACTTGAAATTGTTTATAGCCTCCATAGTCTTCACCTTTTTCCTTAACTTATCTCTTCAATCTTAACCGCATCCAACGACGTACTCAAAGTATTGATTTTGACCGTAGTTGCATCCAATTGAGCCTTTAGATTATTATCACCACCAATGCTCTATCGGGGAATACTTTGTCATGCCACTCCCAATATCCATAAGAATTGGCCTTCCCAAAAAAAATTAGAATTTCGAATTATCAACTATTAAATCCACGAGGAAACAAAAAATATTTTCATATAAAAGAAATAACACATTTAATCATAGTACTTACTTCAGGCTTATGACACTTATAAAATCTTCTTCCGGGGTTAAATAAAGTTTTTGAAGTGAATAAGTGAGCAATTTTACCGCAATGACACCTCCTCTTGGACGAGCAGCTACTTTCTGACCTTATCAACTTCTTAGCAGATTAAAATATAATCTTTCTAAGGAAAATTAAAAGAAATAAGATAAGAGAGACTTTAAGAATCACATAAACAAACTGAAAGAACCCAGAAATTAAAATATGAGGAACCCTAGTTTTTGGCTTTTGGGGATTTGTTTTAACTAGGGGAGAAGGGTAAGTGGTGCGGTGTGTTTCTTCAGTAGATTTTAAGGTGGGTTGGGTTTTAATTGGGTCGGGTTAGGGGTTTAAGTGGGTGGATCGGGTATAAAATAAAATGGGAAGTTTTATTCAGGTGCTGCCACGTAGCACTCCATCCAAATTAAGAGTAATATTACTACAAAGTACGGTAGGGGTATGGATAGTCCAATAGTATAACGAAGGATACAAGTAAACAATATTTGAAAGTTGAGGGATATATTTGGACCTTTTTCGTTTACAAAAATAGGGCTCGTAGGAGCAAGCATGACAAAAAGGACTTCTCGGAATAAGGCATTCAATTTTCCTTCTTTCTTTTTTTTAGAATATGGCATACATTAGAAAAAATAATACATGTATTAGTTTTGGTATTATTTATTCTTTGTTTGGTACTATTTATTATACACATTATTCAATACTATTCTTATACATAGAAAACAATGACATTAGCAATACCAAAGTTTTTAAAATATAGATAAACATGTATAAAGACAACATTGCCTTTTAAAAGTTTGACTGTAGTGCCATTGTTTTATACTAATGCGTTTTTTGTTCGATTTTAAGAATGAATAACGAAAGCTTTGCGAGGAAAGTATACAAAGCTAAAGATTAAATCAACTCTTTAACCCAGCATATGCATTATTCAAACATTTGCTCAAGTTTTAATCTCTTGCCAAGATTATTTAAAATATTCATGAGACTTTTTCTAACATGCTCGCCTCAAAATTTGACTGTAATACATTTCACACTATGACTCGCTCCTTGTGCCAACTCAAAAATCAAGGTTTCTACCAATCCAATGCATATCATGTGCCCTCACCAACAAATCACAAAGAATGTATCCCACATACTGAATATAAGTTCAAGTATATTTTAAGGACTCTCAAATCGAAAGAATTTTCTCACTCTCACAAAGAAACTCTTATGCTACCCAAGTTCGTTGCATAGGGTTGCCCATAGTGTAAGTCTCTACTAATTTAAGCGCGCACAGTCTAGGATCAAGTAGGAATTTATAGGTTGTACTGTAGGCTAAGATATGGGTAGGATATATTTGAGAAAATAGTGACTAACTATAATCACCCGAATGGTCGTTTTGAATATTTGCACTTCGCTCGGCAATTTAAGGGCTCGAGTATCTCCGCATGATGTATTATGACTTGTGTGAATCGACGATTTTTATTTGCAGGTTACGAAATCGATTCGGAAGAATGAATTTCATGAACTGAAGTTTTAAGTTGTAAGACTTGATCAAGTTGGACTTTTTAGCATTTGACATCGGATTGGAGTTTTGATAGTTCTGTTAGGCCCGGATGGTGATTTTGGAATCGGGCATATGCCCGGATTTGCATTTGGATATTTCTAGAAGGATTCGGCACTAATTGCCGAAAGTTGAATATTTGAAGGTTTGGAAAGTTCACAAGTTTGACTGAGAGTTGAGTTTGATGATATCGGGTTCGAATTGTGGTTCTGAGGATTGACATAGCTTCATTATTTCATTTGGGACTTGTGTACAAAATTTGAGTTCTCTGAGTTGATTTGATATGTTTCGGTGTGGGTTTTTGAAAGTTCGAAGGTTCATTAAGTTTGACTTGAGGTGTGATTCGTTGTTTCGATGTTGTTATGAGTGATTTGAGTCCTCGAGTAGGTCCGTGTTATGTTAGGGACTTGTTGGCATGTTCGTCCGGGGTCTCGAGAGGTTCAGATGAGTTTTGTATAGGTTTGGGTTGTGTTGCGCTCGTTTTTCTTATGTTTCGACGTTGTTTCTTCAAGGATAAATGGTACCACATTAAGTAAATGAGATCATATTTCTATTTTTCTTGAAGCACTAGATCCATATCGTAATTATAGAGCCATAGCAAAAAGAATCATCGAATTTGGACTCATATGAGGAGTTTATGGTCATTTTATTAAGAATTGGGTTGCCAAAATTTTCAGATTAATTACAAAACTGCCACTGACTTCGTATTTAAAAATCTGCACTATTTCCAAATATTGAAACCAACATATCTTCTTCATTATAAGGTCAAATGGAGTGATTCAAAAGCAAATCTTGACTAGTTCACAAGGAATCTATTGGAGGCATCAAAAGCGAGTTTAAGGATCATTTGGCACATGAAACGAGGCAGAACAGCTGGGCAAGAATACTTAATATCGAGGGTTTGTTTATTTGGTCATATTTTGAGTTGGGAGCTCGAATTTGGGCAACTTTTGGAGGCAATTTTCACCATATAAATTGGGGTAAGTGTTCTCTACTCGGTTTTGGTTATATTTCGTGAATCTATCTTTGATTTTAGCTTTTGATTGATGAATTTTAAAGAGGAAATTGGGGGTTTTGGCCTAAAATTTTATAATGTGAATTTTTGAGTTTTGAACATCGATTCAAAGTCGGATTTGAGTGAAACTAGTATGGTTAGACTCGGAATTGAATGTGTTGTCGGATTTTGTGAGTTTTGTCGGGTCTGAGGCGCGTGCCCCGATGTAATTTTTGGCCGGTTTTGAATTTGGTTAAATATGCGGCCTTTATCAGTTGGGTTTGTTTCCTTTAGCCTTATTTGATATATTTGAGTTGTTTTTGGCTAGTTTCGAGCCGTTCGGAGGATGATTTGAGCGGGATGGCGCTTCCAGTGTATCGATTTAGCTTGTTGGAGGTAAGTGTCTTGCCTAACTTTGTTGAGAGAATTTCTCCTACTATTTGACATTATTTGCTACGTGCGGGGGTGATACATATATGAGGTGACGAGCATATATGCATGTGTCAGGTTAATCATGCTTAGGGGTAGATTATGTTATGAATTTTACCTTGTAGAATTACGTGACCTTTTGTTGCTTCATGTCTTACTTGACTCATAGATACAAGGAATATAGAATTAAATGTTAGAAACCAAGATTTAGTTTAATATAACTTGATCAAAATTTGACGAAAATTTTGAGAAAATATTGTTGTGTCTAATTCGGTCATTATTATGCTTAATCATTAATACATTGCTACGGCTGATATTCTTGAGATATTAGATTCTATACTCGTGTTGTAGATCATTCTTGAGATTTTTTGAAATACTTGAATAATAAGATTCTTGAGAGTTTATTGAACTATTGTTGGCTTGAAAGTTGTGAATAGGGTTCGTTTAGAATATTCATTTAAATACTCTGCTTGAGGTTATTTATGCTTCCCACCTTGTTTGACATTGATATACATATGCTTGGTAAGAAAGAGTGTAAAGCATGAAAGATGATGTCGTGTCATTATATATATATATATATAGATAGATAGATAGATAGATAGATAGATAGATAGATAGATAGATAGATAGATAGATATGATGTCGTGCCATATCATTTGAGAATAAAAGTACGAAGGGTGATGTTATGCCATGTTATGTGAGTGTAAAGCACGAAGGGTGATGCCATGACATTTCATTTGATAGTAAAAGAACGAAGGGTGATGTTGTGGCATTAATTTATATTATCATGATTTATGTTCTTACGAGTTCATGGCACGAAAAGTGTTTCCATGCAAGTGAGGATGAAGGACATGCATTATGTCGTGATATCCTTTTCTTGTAGATATCTTCATGTCTTTATATTGAGCTGTTATTGTCGTACTTATGGTTCTTATGTGACTTGTCGTTATTGTTCTGTCTTGTTCTATATATTGTTGTTGTGTTGCCCATGCCTTATACTTGCTTAACTTGCAAATATCATGCCTACTTTCTGTTGTTATAATTACATCCATGTCATATCTGTTTTGTTGCACTTAAGTACAGTTCTTCTACCATGTTAGTCATTCATGTCTTTACTTGTTAACTTATAAAGATCATGTGTTCCCTTTCTTGTTTGTTACATCTATATATAGGCCTCCATCATGCTAGTTAGTTGATGTTTATACTCTTCCTTCCTAATTGTTATCATTACTCCTATGATTTCTGCCTAGTACTATTATTGTTGCCCATATGTATATCCTCGTTCATTATTGCTGCTTACATATTTCCTACTTTGTCATTTCTGTTATTGGCATTTCTATCATCCGGTTGATACTGGTATACGCATATTTGGTGAGGATGAGATAAACGCACGAAGGGTGTTGCCGTGCAATTGATTTGACATCTGAGTACATTCCTCACGCTATGAAAGTTATGGTGTGAGTAGTGTGGTTATTCGTTTTCGTTCTAAGGAAAATATTGGTCGAGATATTGGAAAAGGTTATATTGGGATCTCTTCTAGTACTCAGTTATTTCTTGCATGTTTGTTTCGTGTACTCTTTTATGTTATATCGTAGTGTAGTTCTATAGCTAGTTTACGATGCAGGGCTTGTCAGTGAGCATCTTTTAACTAAAAAGCCTTCTCACTACTTTGAGGAAGTTAGACAAGATACTTACTTGGTATATGGGGTCGGTTGTACTCATACTACACTTCTGCACCTTGCTTGCAGATTTTGGAGTGGAGCTGCTGGTGATGTCGGGAGATGACTCTGAAGATGTTCGTGCACTCCGGAATATAGCTGCCACTTTTCCTTGGTAGTTTTAGATTTTTCTAATCTGTTTATATAACTTTCAAACAGATCGTGTATTTATTTGTACCAGCTTTGTAAATTTTAAATTCTTAGAAGCTCATAAATCGTACTACTAGTACTTGGGTTAATATGCAAATGATCAGATAATTCTTCATCATTTTCTATAGATTCTATTTGGATTGTATTGATTGTTAGTTGGCTTACCTAGCGGGTTGACTTAGGTTTCATCACGACTAGTGGTTTTCGTGTCGTGACAGATTGGTATTAGAGCTCTAGGTTCATAGTTCTACAATTCATGCGCAAGTGTCCAGTAGAGTCTTGCGGATCGGTATGATGAGGTCAATACCTATCTTCGAGAGGCTACATGAAATTTAGGATATATTTTCTTTCTTTCCTTATCGTGAGGTATTGATTCATCTTAAAGATTAACTCTTTGAATTCCTTCCACGCATTCGTATGTGCAATTGAGCTCTCGGTTTTACATGTGCATCGATGACTTGTGATCCCATGGATGAGGTGCGAGATGTGATTTCATTGTGTGTATGATGGGCTAGTCTGGAGGACATGAGGTCGGGTTTTGACTAAGACTTGAGCACGGGGATTTTGATCGTGTGAGCACGTGTTTTTGGACTTATAAGTCTGGTAGTGTCCCTATTATTGGAATTTATGGCTTGATGAGTGACTGGATGGCTATATGACGAGTATGATGTGACTGTGTGAGGTGTTCGGATGGTCCGAAGGTGTTGAGAAGAGTTTGCTTGAGATGAAAAAGGACTATTGGGTGCTTGATTTATGTCTTGATTTGACGTATTGGCTCGAGTTATGGGTGTGTTGAGGGATCTTTCATGTTGTTTAATTATAGAGTGAAGTAGACTTTCATGTCTTGTTGTGAGTTAAAACTCATGAAAATTAAGTGATTGCGTAGTAGTTGTGGCTGTGAAAGGGTTTAAAGAGATGTCAATTGAGGCAAAGCGGGTGGGTTATAACCTACGAAATGATCTACAGATGTGTGATTTTTTTAATGATGTTGTGTGGAAGATTTCTTGTCTACTAGTGGGTTATATTTGTGCGATTTTAGTTTGGATCGGTTGTAATAGTTGACCTGACTGTCACAAGGATGAATGCGAGAGTTGCACATGATTTGAGGTATTACATGGTTTGTATTACATGAGCTTATGAAGGATTTAGTTGAACCTCACTACAGTATTATGATAGTAATGGAGTATGGTTATTGTAAGTTATCAAATGTTTTATTCCATGGCTTGGGGCTAAGTGGGGGATCCGCTAATGACGATCGAATGGTAGGATCATTTGTTCTATCAGTTTATGGGCCGAGGTATTGCTTGGTTATTTGTTTGAATAGTCATATGCTGTGGCGCACGGGTTGCTCGGTGCGTATTAGATGTGTATATCATAGTAAGGTGAGTGGTTTCTGAATTGTTGCATGGGCAGGGTTTGAAATCGGCAGCGAATGGTAATCAGATCTGCGATATTTTCTTTTCAAGAAAGGTCGACATGTCAATGTTAGGGAGATGCAAGAAATGTCTTCGGGTCCCTAGGAGGTTCCTTCAGGGCGGTCATATCGGATTGAGTAACTTTCGGGTTGGTAGTCAGCGTGAATCGGTTAAGTTAGAGGCGGTTGGTTCTGATTACTCGATTATGTGTTAACGAGTTTCGAAGAATTCATCATGGTTATGACCACGACTGGAGTTGGTGTTTACTACAGGTATAGAAGCCATATTGCGTGGTGATGCTCTCCTAGGTTGAGTTAAATGCAAGGTTCACAGTTGATGAGATGTTCAGTTTGCACATGGTTCAGAGTTAATTATGGGACTTTCGTAGTGTCGCGCGTTTTCTTGTTAGAGGTGATGCACCGTGTGGGGTTGCAAAGTTGCATGTACACGGTTGCAGTTTAGTTTTGGAGGGAATGATATGAGTTCTTGAGGACGCAGATGATTTTGGGTGTTTGAGGTTTTGCTGTCACTATTTGACCCGCCGGAGGAGAGTTTGCTTGTTGGCAGGTGGATTGTGTTTTGACTTGCGGGTATTTCTCTGTAAGATGATGGAGTATGAATGATACATTAGTTATTTGAGTAGCAGTGTTGAGATCGGGTATGGAAATTCTAGTATACAAGAGGTTTGGAGATTAGATGTTCTCATGGAAGACTATTCCTTGATTGCGACTTGTGAAGAAATGTGGAGGATTAGGTGATTGATGGTATGTGTTATGGAAAAGTTAATATGGGCTTGTGGAAGGTTATTTTCCTGTTCGGGAATGATCAGAGTCTAGTTGGGAATTATTTGAGAGCCTGATGAGGATGTGTATTCTGTATCAGATCAGATTTGCTTTCTCCTGTGCAGCTGTTGCCACAGGTATATCATTGGCAGAATAGATTCTATTCGCACCCTGGTCTATGTTATGTGTTTCCTTCTTATGCTATGACGGGTTGTGAGGGTTACATGGTTCTTCACATGCATATTGTGATTCAGTTTAGGCCTCATGGCATTATGGGCGAGATGGACTTCGTGATATTGATTTGCTTATTGCACCATAGTGTGCTTGTCCTTCTCAGTATTGTTTGTTCCTAATAATTTTCCTACAATTATATTTTTGTGCACTCTATTATGCTTGAGGTTGACATACATGTGATCAGAGAGCCCGAGTATTATGGCGCAATGGGTACCCTATGTGGATTGATATGATGGGATTGGGTTGCACGTCACAACAGTAATATGATGAAATGTAACTCCTGATGTTTACTTCGTGTATTTTTGCTTTCACTTTGTTGAAAATAGTTCATAGGAATATTTTAAATTTTCCCCGCCTGCTTAACTTGCTTAGTAGCCTTCTTATTCAACTTTCTTACTATTATTTGTCATGTCTGAATTATTACTTGTTGGTGTACTGGACCGCATTGTGTGGGGCTCCATATGGTATTTAGTGAGACTTGCCGGTTGAGCAGCTTCTTTTGGCTGAGATGAGGCTTCTAGACCTGAGATTTGTACTATCATATCAGAATAAGGAATGTTTGGAAGAATGATACCATAATTCCGCTAGGGATTTGGGCAATGGCCTTGGGAAGACGAGTGGAGTTCTTGGCTTATTGATAAGATGAGTGCTTAAGAGATTCTACGTGTTTGTTTCATCATCGGCAATTTACGGAGGTTTCGAACAAGATTTTTTTTCTATGAGATTTACTACCGGTACCGAATTTGTTTCGGGCAGCCATGGTGGTCAACAGTTACTGTTGTATCCGAGTGATGGGGTATATCATGTGATCACATCTTGGGTTACGTTTATGTCTTGGAACCCTTTTTTAGACTTATACAGTGGGTAGATGTGATATTCGAGTCTTGTAATGAATTCTGGATGTTGGAGATTGGGTTCTAAGGTTAAGGACCAATATAGAAGTAAGGATCTCTAGTTATGTTGTGTTGGCAGGCTTGTATGGAGCGGGGTGACGTGGGATCACCCTTGGGTATGTTAATGGGAATGTTACATCGTGATTTGATGTCCTTGGAACGACTCTTGGCGCATCCGAGGACGAACGTATAATTAAGTGGCGGAGAATGTGATCACCTAATCAGTCATTTTGAGTATTTTCACTTTGCTCGGTAATTTGAGGGCAAGAGTATCTCCGCATAATGTATTATTACTTGTGTCAATCGTCGATTTTGGTTTTCAGGTTATTTGAAATCGATTTGGATGAATGAATTTCATGAACTAAAGCTTTAAGTTAGAAAAGTTGACCAAGTTTGACTTTTTAGCATTTGACATCAGATTAGAGTTTTGATTGTTCCGTTAGGCCCGGATGGTGATTTTGGACTCGGGCGTACGCCCAGATTTGCATTTGGATATTTCTAGAAGGATTCAGTACTAATTGGTGAAAGTTGAAAATTTGAAGGTTTGGAAAGTTCACAAGTTTGACTGAGAGATGACTTTGATGATATCGGGTTCGAATTGTGGTTCTGGGAATTGAAATAGCTTCGCTATGTCATTTGGGACTTGTGTGAAAAATTTGAGTTCTCCGAGTTGATCTGATAAGTTTTCGCGCGAGTTTTTGAAAGTTCGAAGGTTCATTAAGTTTGATTTGAGGTGTGATTCGTCGTTTCGATGTTGTTATGCATTATTTGAGGCCTCGAGTAGGTCCATGTTATGTTATGTGACTTGTTGGTATGTTCGTACGGGGTCCCTAGAGGCTTAGATGAGTTTCAGATAGGTTTAGGTTGTGTTGCACTAGTTTTTCTTATGTTTTAACGTTTTTTCTTCAAGGATAAATGGCACCACATTAAGCAAATGAGTTCCAATTTCGGTTTTCCTTGAAGCACTAGATACGTATTGAAGACGCCCAACTATGCCTTATAAAAAGGACTAAGCGGTCGTTACAAATATAATTCGGTTTACAAGTCCGGAGTCGAATCCCACATAGAACTAAGGCTTAGCTACAGTTGTTCACTATCACCAAGAATACAAGCTTGAACAATTCTTAACTTATAGATATTAAGCTTATTGTGTTTAACTAATTAACTGACAAATTAAAATAGTAAATTAACACTAAAGATACTACAGGTTGGAGAAAAGATTAAGGAGGTCTAGAGTTATGATTTCCCCAATTTTCGGAATCCTTCCCGCTACGTGTAACGACCCGGTCGGTCGTTTTGAGAGTTAGCGCCCCTATCCCCTAATAACTGCTTCTCTCATATCTATTTATGCTATTGAAACTTGTTGGAACGTTGAGTGGTGAAATTCGGAGTGATTTTGGACACATAGTCCTTAAATGTGGATTTTAGCTTTTGAAATCAGGTCGTAGCTAGAACTATGTGAAGACGGATCCGGAATAGAATTTCGTTGATTTCGTTAGCTCCGTTGGGTGATTCCGGGATTAGGAGCATGTTCGGAATATGTTTTCGAGGTCGGTTGTGGATTAAGGATTGAATTGGCGAAAGTTAGAATTTTGGCGATTTCGATCGACAAGTGAAATTTTGATATCGGGCTCGGAATGGAATTCCAAAAGCAACAGCAGGTCCATAATGTCATTTATGACCTGTGTGCAAAATTTGAGGTCATTCCGGTGAGTTTAGACGTGATTCGGCATCGAATGTGGATTTTAGAAATTTCATAAGTTCTTAGGCTTGAATCTATGCATATTTGATGATTTTGACATTATGAGATGTGTTTTTAAGGCTCGATCAAGTTTAAATGAGGTATTAGGATCGATTGTTAGTTTTGGTTGAGGTCCCGGGGGCCTCGGGTGTGTTTCGGATGTCCAAACGGGCACTTTTGGCCTAATAGACTTAGCTGGTTTTTTCTGGTTTTTCAACAGCAGTAATTTGCTCTCTGCGATCGCAAGGGTACACCCGCGATCGCGTAAGGTAAAATGGGAGGTCCTGCCATTTGTTCTCTGCGATCGCAAGAAGAGGTCTGCGATCGCAGAGTGTTGGAGTCTTGATCTTCGCGATCGCATGACCTAGATCGCAGTCGCATAGTGTATCAGTGGTCTGGGGAGGTTCCAATATTTCTTCTACGCAGTCGCGTGGCCCCAACCGCGATCGCGTAGCTCTGGGTCGTGAAGGTCTGCGATCGCAGGCACGTAATTGCGATTGCGATGAAGGATTTTTGGCGCGTGGGAGAATGCTCTCGGCGATCGCGACTATGCGTCCGCGATCGCATAGAAGAAATGACTGGGTAGTCTTTTAAAAACCCAATTCCGAGGGTTTATGTTATTTTCACTATTTTTGATTTTGAGAGCTCGGGAGAGGCAATATTTGGAGGCATTTGCACCTGGGTAACTTGGGTAAGTAATTTCTATCCATGATAGATCAATTTCCATGATTCCAATCTTAAATCCCACCTCTAATTTCGAAAATCTTGGATAGAAAATGGGAAAATTGAGAAGAACTTCATAGACCAAATTATTGAGTTTTGATTGGATGTTTGACCTCTGATTTGAGAGATTCTTATATGGTTAGACTCGTGAGTGAACGAGTTTCCGAAAAATATAATTTTTACTCGATTCCGAGACGTGAGCCCGGGGGACTTTTTGGGCGAATTTCCTAAATTCTCATATTAGCTTATAAATATTTAGCTATTTTGTTCCCTTGAAGTGATATTTACATTATGCAATCGAATTGAATAGATTTGGTCCACCCGGAGTCGGATACTCGTGGCAAGAGCGTGGTATTGAGTTGATTAGCGCAGTCAAAACAAATGGCTTGCCTAACTCTGTGTTGGGGATTTCCCTTAGGCGCTTTTATACTGATTTTACTATGTGGACGCCATGTACGTGAGGTGACGAGTGCGTACACGGGTCATGGTTGCTAATTTCCCGCTTTTCCTTCCATGACATAACTCATTTCATTCCTATATTACTGCTTCATGTTATAACTGATTAGTTAGTATAGGAATGAGCATGCCTACCTGTTATCAATTGAATCCCCCGTACTTGCTACTATTTGCTCCATGCTTAGGTAGTTTGTGTTGACCCAAAAGGTCATCCTATGTAAATTTAACTAAAACAATGTTCCGAGGCCCCAAGAGCCTCTGTTAATCCCACCTCGATGTGCGTGCATAGCCCGGGCGCGTAGCCGGGAAGCCTTTATGTGGAAATTTGATAAACAAATTGAATTTATGATAATTAATTGAATAAATTTGACTTTGGTCAACATTTTTGGTAAACGGACCCGGACCCACGATTTGACGGTCTCGGAGGGTCCGTAGGAAAATATGGGACTTGGGCGTATGCCCGGAATCGAATTCTGAGGTCCCAAGTTTGAGAAATGAATTTTTAAAGAAAATTATTTTCTGAAAATAATAAAGGCTTTTGAAAATGAACTTTGATGTGAAAACTGCGTTACCGGGCCCTTATTATGGTTTCGGAGCCTGGAATTGGTTTAATATGGTTATTATGAGTTGTCTGTAAAATTTGGTAAGAAACGGAATTGGTTTGACGTGTTTCAGATCCAAAAATTGAAAATTCGATAGTTTATGAAGTCTGAGGGAATTCTATAGATTTTGGAGTCTAATTCCTTGTTTTGAGGTTATTTTGGTTGTTTAAGTACTTGAATAAGTCCGTAATGTGGTCCGGAGGTTGTGTGCACTTTTGGGTTGAGGTTTCGAGGTCTTGGGATAGGTTCAGGTAGGTTCCGGGGTGTTTTAGACTTAAAATCACTGAGTGTGCAGGTGCAGCAACAAGTCTCTGAACCTGGGAGTGCGGACCGCGGTGGTTGACCTTCAGAGGACCTGCAGCAGCTCCGCAGTCGCGGTCGCCTTACCGCGGACCGCGGTGGTGGAACTTCTGCGAGGCTGCAATGAGGCCTTCGCGGCCGCGATCACCTTACTGCGGACCGCGGTGGTTGACCTTCAGAGGACCTGCAGCAGCTCCGCAGTCGCGGTCGCCTTACCGCGGACCGCGGTGGTGGAACTTCTGCGAGGCTGCAATGAGGCCTTCGCGGCCGCGATCACCTTACTGCGGACCGCGGTGGGGGCCTGGGCAGGGATACCAATAAATAACGTAATTTTCAGCTATTTTCATCTTTTCAAAAACCCTAAAACGTAAGAGGCGATTTTCTAAACACATTTCTTCTTCAAAAACAATGGTATGTGATTTCTAACTCAATTTATTTACTCTTTTTAACTTCTTTTTACAAAATTGCATCCTAGAATCTAGGGTTTTCATTGGGAAATTGGGAATTTTGGGGAAAAACCTAAGAATATCGAAATTTAGGAATTTAGACCTCAATTTGGGGTCGTATTCCAAAACCAATTATATACTCGGGCTCGGGGGTGAATGGGTAATGGGTTTTGGTCCGAATTTCGGGTTTGGACCAAGCAGGCCCGGGGTCGATTTTTGACTTTTTGGGGAAAACTTTAGAAAACTCATTTACATGCATTAGAATTGATTCAATTAGCCTTTATTGATATAATTAAGTAACTTGTGGCTAAATACGAGTGTGTTGGTGGCTGAACCAAGAGGTAAAGCGGTAGTTGAGTCTTGATTTGTGTTCGAGGCATCGAGGTAAGTGTTTTTCCTAACCTTAGCTTGAGGGAATAGGTATAGAGTCTAAATTGCTACGTGTATTCCATGTCCAACGTATAGGTAAGGTGACGAGTACCTATGTGTTGTGGTCAAGCATGCTCGTGAGTCAAATGTGATGATTTATACCGTGTTCTTGATATTCTCTGTGTTATGAGTAATTGGTTATTTAGAAGTGATACATTGAGGTTGTTTCATGACTTGGGAAGTTATTGATTAATTGTTCAGTTGAGGATTATTATTGTTGAAATTATACCTCTGAGTGAGATTGGTTATAGCTGAGTCCCTTGCCGAGACGATAGAATTTTGCTGGTTATTTCTGTACATTTAGAACTTCTTATTGTTGAACCTTCATATTGAATTGTTATTTCTGTGTACATTATGCACGAGGGGACATTCCGTGCCGAGTGACTGTGAGCTTATGCACGAGGGGACATTCTGTGCTGAGTGATTATTCTTATTTATGCACGAGGGGACATTCCGTGTTGAGTGATTATTATTATTTATGCACGAGGGGACATTCCGTGCTGAGTGATTATTATTATTTATGCACGAGGGGACATTCCGTGCTGAGTGATTATTATTATTTATGCACGAGAGGACATTCCATGCTGAGTGATTATTATTATGTATGCACGAGGGGACATTCTGTGCTGAGTGATTATTATTATTTATGCATGAGGGGACATTCCGTGCTAAGTGATTATTATTATTTATGCACGAGGGGACATTCCGTGCCGAGTGACTGTGAGGTGATGCACGAGGGGACATTCCGTGCCGAGTGACTTTACTATTTATGCACGAGGGGACATTCCGTGCCGAGTGATGGTGAGGCTATGCACGAGGGGACATGTCGTGCCTTTTGCTGCTTATTTACTTGTTTCAAGATGTTAATTCATGTTTTACTCCTACATTCAGTTATTACTTAATTCTACTGTGTTAGTAATTGTTGCCCCTTTTTCCCCAACATGTTCTACCCCGTAACTGTATTTCCTGTTTATTTCCTGTTATATTAACGAACTGCACAGGTATTAATTGCGGTCATGTCCTAGCCTCGTCACTACTTCGCCGAGGTTAGGCTCGGCACTTACTTAGTACATGGGGTCGGTTGTACTGATGCTACACCTTCACTTCTTTATGTTGTGCACATTACGCAGCCGGACCTTGTGGACACCATTAGAGGTAGTATCCTTCAGTCCACGCAGGCGACATCGAGGTAGACCCGCAGACGTTCGTGGGCCTTGACGTCACCTTCTATCCCTTCTTTCTGTCATTTTGTTTCTATATTTCCAGACAGATGTACCACTTTATTTCAAACGGTTGTTTTAGCTAAATCTTAGTCTGGTTCGTGAGGTTGTGACTCCATTTCTGGGTTTTGTACTTAAAGGGATTTCTACGAGATTGGCTATTTTAGTTTAGAATCTATTAACCTCCGTATTTTTATCATGATTATTTAGTTAGCGTTTATTGTTTTTAATTGTTATTATGTCAATTCATTTAAAATGTTGGCTTGTCTAGCGGGTTCAACGTTAGACGCCATCACGGCCTGAAGGTGGGATTTCGGGTCGTGACAAGTTGGTATCAGAGTCTCACAACTCACGCACAAACTTGGTAGAGTCTGAGGGATCGGTACGGAGACATCTGTACTTATCCCCTAAAGGCTGCAAAGTTAGGAATGACTTCATATCTTTTCTTCTCTGTCGTGCGACTTGAATTCAAAATACTAATTGAATTTCTATTCTATTCTCTCGTAGATTGTGAGGACGCGTGCTTCCCCAAGTTCCGATCGGCAGCCCGATACTCCTGTCGCAGCTCATACGAGGGGCCGAGGCCGAGGCCATGCTAGAGGCCAAGGCCGGGGCAGGGCTCAGCCCCGAGCAGCGACCCCAGTGGAGGATCCTCAAGTTGAGTTCACCGAGGAGATTCCCGCTCAGACAGTCCCAGTTGGACCAGCTCACCCAGAGGGGTTCATTGCAACCCCGGTGTTTCAGAACGCTCTAGTCCTCTTAGTGGGACTCATGGAGAGTGTGGCTCAGTCCGGTCTTCTTCCTACTGCACCAGCCGTCTCTCAGGCTAGGGGAGGGACCCAGACTCCTGCTACTCGTAAACCAGAGCAGTTAGATCCTCAGTTTCAGACTCCGGCACCTCAGACAGCCGGAGTAGCTCAGCCGGGTATTGTGGCACCGGCAGTTGTGGGAGCAGCTATGTCAGCAGATGCTCTATGGAGATTGGATAGATTCACCAAGTTATTCCCTACTACTTTAACTGGTGCACCATCAGAGGATCCCCAGGATTATTTGGACAGTTGTTATGAGGTTCTTCGGAACATGGGCATAGTGGAGTCCAATGGAGTTGACTTTGTTACATTTCTTCTTTCTGGCACCGCCAAGGCTTGGTGGAGAGATTTCTGCTTGACCAAACCAGCTAGGTCTGCACCTCTGACTTGGGCTCAGTTCTCCGAGTTTTTCTTGGGGAAGTTTCTTCCAGTTACTTAGAGAGAGGATCTTCAGAGGTAGTTTGAGCATCTCCAGCAGGGCTCCATGTCCGTCACTCAGTACGAGACCAGGTTCATTACTCTAGCCAGACATGCTATTATGATACTCCCCACGGATCGAGAGAGAGTGAGGAGGTTTATTGAGGGTTTGGACCAGCCTATCAGATTTCAGATGGCTAGGGAGACGAGTACTGATATCTTATTTCAGGATTCAGCTGATGTGGCCAGGCGCATTGAGATGGTATTATCGCAGGGTAGTGGTCAGGGGTCTGACAAGAGACCTCGTCATTTCGGCTGATTCAGTGGTGCCTCATTTAGAGGCAGAGATTCCTTTGGCAGAGGTCATCCCGTTAGGCCTTTTCAGTCAGCACTCTAGGTATCCCGCAGTGCACCATCAGCTCCCATCAGTGCACCGCCGATTTAGAGCTTTCAGGGTGGTCATTTTGGTCGTCAGGGACAATTCCAGGGTCAGTATCCTCAGCAGTCGAGGTCTTGCTTCACTTGCAATGGTATGGGGCATTTTTCCAGGTTTTTCCCTCGAGGTTTTGGTGGTTCCTAGTATCAGGGTTCCCGTGCCATGATTCCTGCATCAGGGGCACCCTCACCTCCTCAGCCAGCTAGGGGTGGTTGTGGTGCCAGAGGAGGAGGTCAGACTCATAGAGGTGGAGGACATGCCACGAGAGGCAGAGGTCAGGTCGTAGTAGGTCGACCCAGAGATGTTCAGGTTGGAGGGGCTTCGCCCCGATGCTATGCTATTCCAGCCAGGCCTGAGGCTGAGGCCTCTGACGCAGTTTTCACATATACGGTTTCAGCTTGCAACCGAGATGCTTCAGTGTTATTCGATCCGGGTTCTACTTTATCTTATGTGTCTTCATATTTCGCCCCATATTTGAGCATGCCCCGTGATTCCCTGAGTACTCCTGTATATGTGTCTACCCCGGTGGGTGATTCTATAATGGTAGATCGAGTCTACCGTGCTTGCATAGTAGTTATTGGTGGGATGGAGACTCAGGTTGATCTTTTGCTTATGGATATGGTTGACTTTGATGTTATATTGGGGATGGATTAGTTGTCTCCCTATCATGCTTTTCTGGACTATCATGCCAAGACAGTGATCTTAGCCTTACTAGGAGTACCTCGCTTGGAGTGGAGAGGGACTCCTAGCCATCCTTCTGGTAGAGTTATTTCTTATATGAAGGCTCGGCGTGTGGTCGAGAAGGGTTGTTTGGCCTATTTGGCCTATGTTCGTGATTCTAGTGCTGAGGTTCCTTCTATGGAGTCTGTGCCCGTGGTTCGTGAGTTTCCAGAGGTATTCCCGGCTAACCTGTCGGGTATGCCACCCGACAGGGATATTGACTTTTGTATTGAGGTGGCTTAGGGCACTCAACCTATTTCTATTCTGTCGTATCGTATGGCCCCGCCAGAGTTGAAAGAATTAAGGGAGCAGTTGCAGGATTTGTTGGATAAAGGGTTCATTAGGCCTAGTGTTTCTCCTTGGGGTGCTCCAGTGTTGTTTGTTAAGAAGAAAGATGGCTCAATGAGGATGTGTATTGACTACCGGCAGCTGAATAAGGTTACTATTAAGAAAAAGTATCCTTTGCCGAGGATTGATGACCTATTTGACCAGCTTCAGGGTGCTACAGTGTTTTCCAAGATAGACTTGAGATCTGGTTACCATCAGCTAAGGATTAGGGCGTCTTATGTCCCTAAGACAACCTTTCGCACTCGTTATGGGCATTATGAGTTCTTGGTCATGTCGTTTGGGTTGACAAATGCCCCCGCTGCTTTCATGGAGTTGCTGAACTGTGTGTTCAGGCCATATTTGGACTCATTTGTGATTGTGTTTATTGATGATATCTTGATTTACTCCCGCAGCCGAGAGGAGCATGAGCAGCACCTTCGAGTCGTCCTCCAGACTCTGAGGATAGGCAGTTGTATGCCAAATTTTCTAAGTGTGAGTTCTGGTTGAGTTCAGTGGCATTTTTGTGCCATGTTATGTCGGCAGAGGGTATTCAGGTGGATCCCAAGAAGATTTCAGCAGTCAGAGATTGGCATAGACCTGAGTTCTGGTTGAGTTCAGTGGCATTTTTGTGCCATGTTATGTCGGCAGAGGGTATTCAGGTGGATCCCAAGAAGATTTCAGCAGTCAGAGATTGGCATAGACCTGAGTTCTGGTTGAGTTCAGTGGCATTTTTGTGCCATGTTATGTCGGCAGAGGGTATTCAGGTGGATCCCAAGAAGATTTCAGCAGTCAGAGATTGGCATAGACCCACTTCAGCTACAGAGATTCGGAGTTTCTTAGGCTTAGCAGGTTATTATCGCCGATTTGTGGAGGGTTTTTCATCTATAGCAGCCCCGATAACCAGGTTGACCCAAAAGGGTGCCCAGTTCAGGTGGTCTGATGAGTGTGAGGCGAGCTTTCATAAGCTCAAGACAGCCTTGACCACGGCACCGGTGTTAGTTTTTCCCACAAGTTCAGGACCTTATACCGTGTATTGTGATGCTTCACGGGTTGGACTTGGTGAAGTGTTGATGCAGGATGGCAAGGTCATAGCCTATGCTTCTCGTCAGTTGAAGGTTCATGAGAGGAATTATCCAGTTCATGATTTGGAGTTAGCAGCGATTGTTCATGCCTTGAAGATTTGGAGGCATTACTTGTATGGTGTGCCATGTGAGGTGTTCACGTGATCACAAGAGTTTACAGTATCTATTCAAGCAAAAGGAGTTGAACATGAGGCAGAAGAGGGGGTTAGAGTTGTTGAAGGACTATGATATTACCATTCTTTATCATCCGGGGAAGGCCAATGTGGTGGCCGATGCTTTGAGCCGGAAGTCAGCCAGTATGGGTAGTCTTCCTTATTTATCAGCCGGAGAGCGACCTCTTGCGTTGGATGTTCAGGCTTTGGCCAACAGATTTGTGAGATTGGAGGTCTCTAAGACTGGCGGTTTTTTGGCCCATACTGTGGACCGTTCTTCATTGTATGACCTTATTCGGGCCAGGCAGTATGATGATCGTCATTTATGTGTTCTTAGAGATACATTCCGACACGGAGGTTCCAAGCAGGTTGCGATTGATGATGGGGGAGTTTTGAGGATGCATGGGCGTATTTGTGTACCTGATGTTGATGGCACTCGTGAGTTGATATTGCAGGAGGCCCATAGTTCCCGGTATTCCATTCATCCGGGAATCGCAAAGATGTACCAGGACTTGCGGCAGCATTATTGGTGTCGGAGGATGAAGAAGGATATTGTAGCTTATGTAGCTCGGTGCCTGAACTGTCAGCAGGTTAATTACGAGCACCAGAGACCCGATGGTTTGATGCAGCAGATTCAGCTTCCTGAGTGGAAGTGGGAGCGTATCACCATGGATTTTGTAGTTGGGTTCCCACGGACTCACAGGATGTTTGATGCAGTGTGGGTTGTTGTGGATAGGCTGACCAAGTCAACACACTTCATTCCAGTATGAGTCTCGTATTCAGCGGAGAAGTTGGCAAAGATCTATATGAGAGAGATTGTTAGATTGCATGGGGTGACCATATCCATTATATCAGACCGAGGTACTCAATTTACCTCCAACTTCTGGAGAGTATTTCAGGGAGAGTTGGGCACACAGATTGAGTTGAGCACAATATTCCATCCTCAGACGGACAGATAGTCCGAGCGTACTATTCAGATTTTGGAGGATATGTTGTGGGCTTGTGTCATTGATTTTGGTGATTCATGGGACCAGTTCTTGGCCTTAGCTGAGTTTGCCTACAACAACAGCTATCAGTCGAGCATTCAGATGGCTCCATATGAGGCGTTGTATGGTAGGCGGTGTTGGTCTCCAGTCGGATGGTTTGAGCTGGGAGAGGCTAGATTGTTGGGTTCTGAGTTAGTCCAGGATGCCTTGGACAAGGTGAAGATCATTCAAGATAGGTTTTGCACAGCTCAGTCCAGGCAAAAGAGTTATGCGGATAACAGAGTTCGGGATTTGACCTTTATGGTAGGAGACCGGGTATTTCTTCGGGTGTCGCCCATGAAGGGTGTGATGAGGTTTGGGAAGAAGGGCAAGTTGAGCCCTAGGTACATTGGTCCATTTGAGATTTTGGATAAGGTAGGAGAGGTGGCCTACAGACTTGCCTTGCCACCGAGCTTATCAGCCGTGCACCCGGTGTTTCATGTGTCTATGCTTCGTAGGTACATTGCGGATCCATCTCATGTACTTGACTTCAGCGGTGTCCAGTTGGACAAGGATTTATCTTATGAGGAGGAGTCGGTACCCATATTAGCTCGGCAGGTTTGTCAGTTGATATCGAAGAGTTATCCTTTGGTACGTGTTCAGTGGAGAGGTCAGCATGTTGAGGCAGCTACCTGGGAGTCCGAGTCCGATATACGGAGCCGATATCCCCATCTTTTCCCCGATTCAGCTACCTTTCTATGTCCATTCGAGGACGAATGTTTGTTTTAGAGGTGGAGATTATGATGACCCAAAAGGTTATCCTGTGTAAATTTAACTAAAACTGTGTTCCGAGGCCTTGAGAGTCTCCGTTAATCCCACCTCGATATGCGTGCGCAGCCCGGGCGCGTAGCTGGGAAGCCTTTATGTGGAAAATTGATTAAAAAATTGAATTTATGATAATTAATTGAATAAAGTTGACTTTGGTCAACATTTTTGGTAAACGGATCCGGACCCGCCATTTGACGGTCCTGGAGGGTCCGTAGGAAAATATGGGACTTGGGTGTATGCCCGGAATCGAATTTCGAGGTCCTAAGTCTTAGAAATGAATTTTTAAAGAAAATTGTTTTCTGAAAATAATAAAGGATTTTGAAAATGAACTTTGATGTGAAAACTGCGTTATCGGGCTTGTATTATGGTTTCGGAGCTCGGAACAGGTTTAATATCGTTATTATGAGTTGTCTGTAAAATTTGGTAAGAAACGGACTTGGTTTGACGTGTTTCGGATCCAAAAATGGAAAATTTGATAGTTTATGAAGTTTGAGGGAATTCTATAGATTTTGGAGTCTAATTCCTTGTTTTGATGTTATTTTGGTGGTTTAAGTACTTGAATAAGTCTGTAATGTGGTTCCGAGGTTGTGTGCACTTTTGGGTTGAGGTTTTGAGGGCTCGAGATAGTTTCGGTTAGGTTCCGGGGTGTTTTAGACTTAAAATCACTGAGTGTGCAGGTGCAGCAACAGGTCTCTGAACCTGGGAGCGCGACCGCGGTCGCCCTAGCGCGGACCGCAGTGGTTGACCTTCAGAGGACCTGCAGCAGATCCGCGGTCACGTTCTCGGTCGCCTTACCGCGGACCACGGTGGTGGAACTTCTGCGAGGCTGCAATGAGGCCTTCGCGGCCGCGGTCGCCTTACCGCGGACTGCAGTGGGGGCCTGGGCAGGGATACCTATAAATAACGTAATTTTCAGCTATTTTCCACTTTTCAAAAACCCTAAAACATAAGAGGTGATTTTCTAAACGCGTTTCTTCTTCAAAAACATTGGTAAGTGATTTCTAACTCAACTTCTTTACTCTTTAACTTTGTTTTACAAGATTGCATCCTAGAATCTTGGGTTTTCATGGGGAAATTGGGAATTTTAGGGAAAAATCAAAGAATATCGAAATTTGAGAATTTAGACCTCAATTTGGGGTCGGATTCCAAAACTAAATATATACTCGGGCTCGGAGGTGAATGGGTAATCGGGTTTCTGTCCGAATTTCGGGTTTGGACCAAGCGGGCCCGGGGTCAATTTTTGACTTTTTGGGGAAAACTTTAGAAGACTCATTTTCATGCATTAGAATTGATTCAATTAGCCTTTATTGATATAATTAAGTAACTTATGGCTAGATACGAGCGTGTTGACGGCGGAACCAAGAGGTAAAGCGGTAGTTGAGGCTTGATTTATGTTCGAGGCATCGAGGTAAGTGTTTTGCCTAACCTTAGCTTGAGGGGATAGGTATAGAGTCTAAATTTCTATGTATATTCCATGTCCAACGTATAGGTAAGGTGACGACTACCTATGTATTGTGGTCAAGCATGCCCGTGAGTCAAATGTGATGATTTATACCGTGTTCTTGATATTCTCTATGTTATGAGTAATTGGTTATTTAGAAGTTATACGTTGAGGTTGTTTCATGACTTGGGAAGTTATTGATTAATTGTTCAATTAAGGATTATTATTGTTGAAATTATACCTCTGAGTGAGATTGGTTATAGCTGAGTCCCTTTCCGGGACGATAGAATTTTGCTGGTTATTTCTGTACATTTAGAACTTCTTATTGTTGAACCTTCATATTGAATTGTTGTTTCTGTGTACATTAAGCACGAGGGGACATTCCGTGCCGAGTGAATGTGAGCTTATGCACGAGGGGACATTCCGTGCTGAGTGATTATTATTATTTATGCACGAGGGGACATTCCGTGCTGAGTGATTATTATTATTTATGCACGAGGGGACATTCCGTGTCGAGTGATTGTGAGGTGATGCACGAGGGGAAATTCCGTGCCGAGTGATGGTGAGGCTATGCACGAGGGGACATGCTGTGCCTTTTGCTGCTTATTTACTTGTTTCGAGATGTTAATTCCTGTTTTACTCCTACATTTCAGTTATTATTTAATTCTACTCTGTTAGTAATTGTTTCCCCTTTTTCCCCACCATGTTCTACCCCGTAACTGTATTTCCTGTTTATTTCTTGTTATATTAATGAACTGCACATGTATTAATTGCGGTCGTGTCCTAGCCTCGCCACTACTTCGCCGAGGTTAGGCTCGGCACTTACTTAGTACATGGGGTCGGTTGTACTGTTGCTACACCTGCACTTCTTTATGTTGTGCACATTACGCAGCCGGACCTAGTGGACACCGTTAGAGGGAGTATCCTTCAGTCCACGCAGGCGACATCGAGGTAGACCCGCAGACGTTCGTGGGCCCTGACGTCACCTTCTATCCCTTCTTTCTTTCATTTTTTTTGTATTTCCCGACAGATGTACTACTTTATTTCAAACTGTTGTTTTTATCCAAATCTTAGTCTGGTTCGTGAGGTTGTGACTCCATTTCTGGGTTTTGTACTTAAAGGGATTTCTACGAGATTGGGTATTTTAGTTTATAATCTATTAACCTCCGTATTTTTATCATGATTATTTAGTTAGCGTTTATTGTTTTTAATTGTTATTATGTCAATTCATTTAAAACGTTGGCTTGTCTAGCGGGTTCAACGTTAGACGCCATCACGGCCTGAAGGTGGGATTTCGGGTCGTGACATAGTTTTACCTTATTCTTGCCTATTGTTTTCTTGAATTGTTTAATTAAGACGTATCCGATAGGATTCTGCATCTCATATTTAAATTAGGACTACGGACCGAGATCCGGGAGCTTTCCCCCTGTACTGCATTGCATATTTAAATTGGGACTACGGGCTGAGATCCGGGAGCTTTCACTCTGTACTGCATAGCATATTTAAATTGTGACTACGGACTGAGATCCGGGAGCTTTCCCCATGTACTGCATTGCATATTTGCTGTTGAGATATATGATGTGCTGAGACGAGGGCTTTTCTTTATTATTTCTTTCAATTTTCCTTTAAATTATGTTTATTTTAGTTATTTATATGTCACTGTTCAAACTTATAACTGTCTTATTTTCAAACTCAATAGAGACTTAACCTGACCTCGTCACTACTTGACTGGGGTTAGGCTTGGCACTTACGAAGTACCGAATGTGGAGTACTCACGCCCTTTCCTGCGCATGTTTTACCCATGTGAATATCCAGGTACCAGTACACAGCATTTTGGCTAGGAGTACTATAGCACTTGCTCAAGAGACCGCGAGGTAATTCTGCCGCGTCCGCAGAATCTCACGTGTCCCCATCTACTCTGCTATAGGCATAGGAGATAGACATATATACATTTCCTTTATTCCGTTGTATAGAGATATAATTGTATAAAGCTTATGACTTTGTGATATTTCGGGTTTTGGAAAAGTAAAAGTTGTACATGCCGAGCGGCTAAGTTTTATAGTATTGCTTCTTCTTTACTGTGCTATCATGGTTTGTCTTATTTTCCGAAAATTTAGGCTTACCTAGTCGTAGAGACTAGGTGCCGTCACGAGACTGTTCGCAGGATAAATCGGGTCGTGACACTACGTCTTCTATAATTTTGCCTAAGCTCTAATGATCATGAGTGCTCTGTGTGTTGTAATTCTCTTCCGATTAACTACCACAATATACTATACATATTCTCCCGAATTATGCTAGCTGGTATTAAGTACGGCTCACTTAGATCGCACCCAATGTTTCGTTATCCCTAATCCCACCTTTAAACTCTTCATTATTGATCCCTCATATACGTCGATAGTGATGTTGTTCAACAACGACCTAAATATGCACTCTCTCCCGAGTAATACATACTAAACAGGCACAGCTAATTGAGGACTCTTAACCAACCACAATATAAACGTAGTTGAACAAGTAGAGGAATCCAACGGCTCAATTATATAAAAGCATAACAAGAATTTATCTTACAAAAGGTTCCATCAAAACCCTAGATAACAAATTAGCTATTCATAATAATATGTATAACTACAATACTAAAAGTCATAACCAACAATGAAAAATAGTAAGAGGAAGAAAAAAACTCGTAGAAGAATTCCCTGCCTTGCTCCTCTTGTGTCTCTGCCTCCTTAGGTCTAATCTGTGTCAAAAGTCGGTCTCACCTGCTCAAAATACCATTTTTCCATATATATATATACCAAGTAGGGTCGGGCCCAAACAATTATACCTTCTCCTACGCGAAACCCGTCCGCAGCCACAGACTCAACCGCGGTCTCGTGCGCGGTCATTTACCAACATTCTATTTTAGTCCTAGTCCAGGTCCGCGGTTGCGGTTTCTACCGCGTTTTTCACCCTATTCCGTTTGGAATTTGGAAAAACGTAAAACATAAAAGTTATATCCCTTTAGGTTAGCTTTCCAACCATATATTTATAGTCCAAATGGATTTAGGAGCAAAATGTTATGCCCATTGCACTAGGCAGTGCGCAATATGCCTACTCGATTCTTCGTTCGTTCTTAACTATCAAATTCCCCGAACACGATCGCGGCTTAATTCCTTGGGCTTTTACTCATACTTCAAAGATCCAATTCACTTTAATTCATTCCATAAAATCTACATAGCTCGGAATCACTAAAACAAGGCATAAAACACACAATTAGTGCAAACCACTGGCGATTAAAGCTTAAACTCATTTAAAGTACAGTAAATTATAGTGTAATAAGCGACTAAAATATGCAATTATAGCCTATCATCACGTGTCGTAATTACGGAGCCATAGCAAAAAGAATCGTCAAATTTGGACATTGTATGAAACGTTTATGGTTATTTTACTAAGAATTGGGTTGCCGGATTTTTCAGATTAATGACGAAATTGTCACTGACTTCGTATTTAAAAATCTGCACTATTTTCAAATATTGAAATCAACATATCGCCTTCATTATAAAGTCAAATGGAGTAATTCAAAAGCCTAACTTGACTGAAATTTCACAAGAAAACTATTAAAGGCATCAAATGGGAGCTTCGGGATCGTTTGTCACATAAAACGAGGCAAAACAACTGGGCAAGAATACTTAATATCGAGGGTTTGTTAATTTGGTCATATTTTGAGTTGGGGAGCTCGGATTTGGGCAATTTTTGGAGGCGATTTTCACCATATGAATTGGAGTAAGTGCTCTCTACTCGGTTTCGGTTATATTTCGTGAATCTATCTTCGATATTAGCTTTTGGTTGATGATATTTAAAGAGGAAATTGGAGGTTTGTGCCTAAAATTTCATAATGTGAATTTTTGAGATTTGAACATCGATTTGTAGTCGAATTTGAGTGAAACTAGTATGGTTGGACTCGTAACTAAATGGTTTGTCAGATTCTGTGAGTTTGTCGGTTCCGTGGGCTAGGCCCGGGTGTATTTTTGGCCGGATTTGAGTTGAAGATTTGACCTTTATCGATTGGGTTTGTTAAGAAGTATTTGATATATTTGAGTTTTTTTTGTCTAGTTTCGAGCCATTCGGAGGATGATTTGAGCGGGATGGCGCTTCTAGTGTAATTATTTTGCTTGTTGAAAGTAAGTGTCTTACCTAACTTTATTGAGAGAATTTTTCCTACTATTTGACATTATTTTTTACGTCCGGGGGGGATACATATAAGAGGTGACGAGCATATATGCATGTGCCAGGGTTAATCATGCTCGGGGGTAGATTATATTATGAATTGTGCCTTGTAGTACGTGACTTTTGTTGCTTCATGTCTTACTTGACTCATAGATACAAAGAATATAGAATTAAATGTTAGAAACCAAGATTTAGTTTATTATAACTTGATCAAAATTTTATCGAAATTCTGAGAAAATATTGTTATGTCTAATTCGGTCATCATTATGCTTAATCATTAATATATTGCTACAACTGATATTCTTGAGATATTCGATTCTATACTCGTGTTGTAGATCATTCTTGAGATTTGTTGAAATACTTATATAATAATGTTTTTGAGAGTTTATTGAACTAGTGTTGGATTGAAAGTTGTGTGTTTGGAATATTCATTTAAACACTCTCCTTGAGGTTATTTATGCTTCCAACCTTGTTTGACATTGATATACATATGCTTGGTAATAAAGAGTGCAAAGCACGAAAGGTGATATCGTGANATAAATCATGATAATATAAATTCAATGGCACAACATCACCCTTTGTTCTTTTACTATCAAATGAAATGGCATGGCATTACCCTTCGTGCTTTACACTCACATAACATGGCGCAACATCACCCTTCGTGCTTTTACTCTCAAATGTATGACACGACATCACCCTTCGTGCTTTGCACTCTTATATATATATATATATATATATATATATATAAGAGTGCAAAGCACGAAGGGTGATGTCGTGTCATACATTTGAGAGTAAAAGCACGAAGGGTGATGTTGCGCCATGTTATGTGAGTGTAAAGCACGAAGGGTAATGCCATGCCATTTCATTTGATAGTAAAAGAACAAAGGGTGATGTTGTGCCATTGAATTTATATTATCATGATTTATGTTCTTACGAGTTCATGGCACGAAAAGTGTTTCCATGCAAGTGAGGACGAAGGACATGCATTATGTCGTGATATCCTTTTCTTGTAGATATCTTCATGTCTTTATCTTGAGCTGTTTTGTCGTACTAGTGGTTCTTATGTGACTTGTCGTTACTGTTTTTTCTTGTTCAATATCTCAATTGTTGTTGTGTTGCCCATACCTTATACTTGCTTAACTTGCAAATATCATGCCTACTTCCTGTTGTTATAATTATATCCATGTCATATTTGTTTTGTTGCACTTAAGTACAGTTCTTCTACCATGTTAGTCATTCATGTCTTTACTTGTTAACTTATAAAGATCATGTGTCCCCTTTCTTGTTTGTTACATCTGTATATAGGCCTCTATCATGCTAGTTAGTTGATGTTTATACTCTTCCTTCCTAATTGTTATCATTACTCCTATGCTTTCTGCCTAGTACTATTACTGTTGCCCATATGTATATCCTCGTTCATTCCTGCTACTTACATATTTCCTACTTTTTCATTTCGGTTATTGGCATTTCTATCAGCCGGTTGGTACTGTTATACGCATATTTGGTGAGGATGAGATAAACGCATGAAGGGTGTTGTCGTGCAATTGATTTGACATCTGAGTACATTCCTCACGCTATGAAAGTTATGGAGTGACTAGCGTGGTTATTGGTTTTCGTTATAAGGAAAAGATTGGTCGAGCTATTGGAAAAGGTTAAATTGGGATCTCTTATAGTACTCAGTTATTGCTTGCATTTTTTTTTTCGTGTACTCTTTTCTATTATACCGTAGTATAGTTCTATTTCTAATTCATGATTCAGGTCTTATCAGTGACCATCTTTTAACTAAAAAGCTTCGTCACTACTTCGAGGAGGTTAGACAAGATACTTACTGGGTACATGGGGTCGGTTGTACTCAAACTACACTTATGCACCTTGCGCTCGTATTTTGGAGTGGAGCTTCTAGTGATGACGGGAGCTAATTCTGAAGACGTTCGTGCATTCTGGAATATAGTTGAATTTTGTCCTTGGTAGTTTTAGATTTTTCTAATCTGTTTATGTAACTTTCAAACAGATCGTGTATATATTTGTACCGGCTTTGTAAATTTTAAATTCTTAGAAGCTCATGACTCGTACTACCAGTCCTTGGGTTAATATGTAAATGTTCAGATAATTCTTCATTGTTTCCTTTAAATTTTATTTGGATTGAATTGATTGTTAGTTGGATTACCTAGCGGGTCGAGTTAGGTTCCATCATGACTAGTGGTTTTCGGGTCGTGACACTAACCCTCCTAAGCACTTTAAGACACTACACTTCACTTTTAAGCACCTTCTTGTCATGAAAAATTCAATGTTTTGCCATGAAACCATACATATTTAGGCCTTTCTTCATTAAGCACATCAACATATAGATATTTACTAGCCCGGACAAAGATATGGAGGTGTTATTCTTTTTTTTTTCACTCTCTAAAATTTGGTATTTTCGGCTATTACCTTTTTTACTTTATACACATGTGCACTTTATCGGCCTTTCTATGGTTTCGCTCAAAAGCTACCAAATCTCTTTGTTTACTCTTCTAGCTTCTTAAGTGCTTTCGGAGGTAAAGGTTCAACAAGATTTGATTAAGAATAAAGGGGATTCAACTTGTGATGTGGTTGCCAAATTTACAGGATCAAAAGGGTTGACTACGGATAATACTAGCACTGATAGGAAAATAGACTAAATGGTCCATCAAAGAAAACCTATATCACTTCCCAAACTTACAAGATTTAATCATTTTGCTTTGAAGGGGTAAGTTCTAGACTCACAAGGATGGCACAGAGTACACTAAAATCTAACCTCACACAATGCACATGACCCACTCAGGACGGCTCGGACCCGACTCTCAAGTTAAAGCTACTAGCACAGTCATCATAAAATTTAAACACACGGAACTTAATCACAAGAGTCAAAATATGAGCCTCGGTGTCAAAAGAACGCATATTTCCAAGGCATAAAACTACAAAGATCATGAAGAAAGTACCCAGTTCAAATGCTCCACCTCTAAGACCCGATATAAAATATGTAAAAAAAGCATAGATGCTCAAGTTCTCCCTATTCCATTATTATTTCAAAATAAACCTCAAGAAAGCTGTCTAGGATATTCATCGTCGGGAAAAGTCTAATTTTTCTTAAAAAGATTCTACCTACAAAAAGAAATTACTACCCGGTTCAAAGAGTCATCCCTTGAAAAAGAACCGTGGAAATAAGAAAAACCAAGAGGGCTTATTTCTACCTTCTTCTTTTTTTGTAATTTTGATTTTGTTTTTTCAACGCACATAAAATAACACAACTAAAATAGCATAGAAAATCACCCAAACAGTCTCTTCACCCCATACTTAAAATTATGTATTGTCCCCAATGCACACCCATAAATACAAGAGGTAAAAGAAACTCCCCGGTAGGACAAATGTCAAAGCATTAGCAGCTCATGGGCTACTCATACTTGTTTCTTTGTGCAGGCACACCACACTTAGTTCTAACCATCTCTCTTGCTTTTGATTTCTTCCAATGGCCTTGCTTCCCATGCTCCTAGACAAATCAAAAACAACAATACAAGAATAATACAGTAATAAAAAATATTTAAAAAAAAGAAAGCAGTGAAGTTGAGTTGCCTCCCGACAAACGCTTAATTTCGTGGCACGACATGAAATACTTTTTGCCTCCACTTCGAGCTTATGAATTGAACCCCAAGTTTTGCTTCACGCTTATGATTATGCTCCTGGGGAGGTGGAATGAATCTAACTGGTCCAAGGAAATAATGTAGTATTCTGCACTTCTTGGCCTTTAAATGAGGTGTGATATCCTGACTTTCTGGCAAGAAGAATTCCAGAATGTCGATACCTTCCCGGGAAACGGCGCCAGAATTTGATAACGCCCAACTCTAGTCCTCAAAATGATAAGCGGTCACTGCAAATATAATTCGATCTGAGAGTCCGAAGTCGAATCCCACAAGGAAGTAAGACTTGGCTATAATTTTTTACTATCACTAAGAAGACAAGTTCGAACAATTCCTAAGTTATAAATATTAAGATGCTTATATCTAATTAACTAACGAATTAAAAAAGTGAATTAACAACTAAGGATACTAAGGGTTGGAGACAAGATTAAGGAGAGATCTAGAGTTATAATTTTTCCAATTGTTAGAATTCTTCCCGCTATATTTCCTATAATTTCGCCTAAGTATTCTCTAGCGTTCATGAGTACTTTGGGTGTTGTATCTCTCTCTCGAGCAACTACCACAATTTACTAGACGTATTCTCTCGAACTACGCTAGCTAGCACTATTTCACCGCTCACTACGATCGCACCAAGGTTTTGTTATCTCTAATCACGCCTTTAAACCCTCCGTATTGATCTCTCACATACGTTAGGAGCGATGTTGTTCAACAACTACCTAAATGCGTACTCTCTCGAGAAGAAGTACACACTAAATAGGCACAACCAATTTATAGCCATTCAATCAACATCAACAAACACGTAGTTGAACAAGTAGAGAACTCTAACGATCCAATTATATAAAAACATAATAAGGATTCATCCTACAAAAGGTTTCATCAAAACCCCAGATAACAAATTAACCATTCATAATAGTATGCAAAACTGCAATACTAGAATTCATAACCAATAATGGAAATAGAGAAAGAAAGAGGGGAAAACGTGAAGTTGAATCCTTCTCCTTGCTCCAAGTGTGTTCTTGCCTGGCCAAAGTCTTCTCTCCTTGCAAAGTTGTGTCTCCCCTTTAAAAGCACGTTTTAGGATGTATTTATAACGGCTAGTGTTTGTATGGGGCGAATTTTCCTTCTCCTAAATCGGATTGAAAAGGATGATTGTTTCTGCTCCGGTCCCGGTCTGGCGAAGTGAACCTCGCTTCACTGTCCGGGACTTTTCTGGTTTCTTCTGCCCCGGTCCCGTTCTGGCGAAGTGAATCGCTTGGCTATCCGAGACTTTTATCTTCAGCTCTTTTTTTCACCAATTTTTCTCCTATTTGATCATTTTACGCATAAGTTTGTTCTCATAGATAAGAAACACGTAATGAGTATATTTTTACTTCAAAAGTGGTGTGAACTCCCACAACTCACACAAGAAATAATACATAAATATACTCAAAATATGCACTTTTCATCATTTATCATATACCAAACCAAACAATTAATAAAAAATAATCACAGCATAATTAATTACAGTATTACTAATCAACATTACTTATACACCTTATTCAATATTATTCTTATTCTACCAAAAGACCCATAAGGTGTCGTTGTATGAGGTATAAGAAGGTATAGTGTTGGTATGAAAATTTAATATCACCTTAATACTTTGTTTGGTTAGGAAATCTGGTATAAGTTATCCCGAGATTAAAATTCATACCGGGATAACTTATACCTTCTTCTTAAAAATTATGCAATTGTCGTTTTTAATACAATATACCAAACAATGGATAAAAACAATACCGAGATAATTAATCCCATCATGACTTATCCCGGTATAAGTCGTATTCTTACCAAACGACCCCTTGCAGTATTAGCTAGTGTCTAGTGCTCATATCAAATCTTTTACAGTCCTTTGGATCAATTCTCATCATATATCCTTTCTTGTTTTTTTCTTATTTGAAGGAAAAAAATTGAGGGTGAAAAGAAAACAAATAAATCAACGAAGTATGAGACTGGGTGAATTCAAATAACCACAAGCAGGTTACATAGAGAACGGATCTTTGTTTCCGTTGATTCCGAGGTTCATCGCCCAAAGCCGATCATACAAAAAATTTGGATCGTCAGCACCAACAAATATTGCTTGGACAGAGTGTTTTTTTTCTTTTTAATTGATCTTTTGTATACTCCTATGTACTACACGAAATCTACTTCTAATTTGACGTCGCTGGTTATGATTACATAAATTATCATCAACCACCTTCTGATTTTCTTTATTCTTTTAAAAGGATTTGATTACGTGATAGTAATTGTATCGTACTTTACTAATGGCAGTTTACTATAGCTTCTGAATTTTTTAGGCTGAATACATACGGAGACACTTAAAGTTGGCACAATTATTCATTTAGACACCTAAACTCAAGGGTATTTCTATTGAGCACTTATACTATCCGAAACTTATTCCAATTAAGCATTTTTTTGACAATCAACAAAACTTACAAAGTTTGTGCAATGCACTCGCTGCTGACGTGGCGAATGACGAATAAAAAAAAGGAAATATGTTATTTTGAGTTTTAAAAAAGGAAAAACTATGGTGTTCTTCACTGTTTTCATGTGTGTTCTTGTTCCAAGCACGATTTTCATCCAAATTTTTAAGAGAAACTCCTCCAAATTTGTTATAACTTCAGCTAAAGATTCCTCATGACGACCCGAAGACAACTCCAATATTAATTTCTCAAACTTTCATCAAATCAAGTAACCCATTTTAAACCTTCAAGCTTTTTAAATACCCCATTAATGGTGTTTCTATTTGAAATGAAGAAACTCAGACTCATTTAAGTTTTAATCAATAAGGGGGGCTGTTCTTGTAGAAGGGAGACAGTTGGGGATGGGTGAGGTGGAGAAGAAGGGTTCGACCATGGGGGTTAGAGAGGAGGGTGACAGAGGGTTTTGTGGTGAGGAGGGGGGAGTTTGGCGGCGGCTGGTGGTGGAGAGAAAGAAGAAGAAGAAGGAAATAAATCAATGGTGGAGGCACAACAATGGTGAAAGTGGAGCAGGGAATGGTGGAAATGGTGGTGGAGAGAAAGAAGAAGAAGAAGGAAATAAATCAATGGTGGAGGCACAACAATGGTGAAAGTGGAGCAGGGAATGGTGGAAATGGTGGTGGAGAGAAAGAAGAAGAAGAAGGAAATAAATCAATGGTGGAGGCACAACAATGGTGAAAGTGGAGCAGGGAATGGTGGAAATGGTGGTGGAGAGAAAGAAGAAGAAGAAGAAGAAGAAGAAGGAAATAAAAAAGAAAAAAAAATAAAAAATTTTGTTTTTTCGGGGTCTTCACGCGCCTATATTGGGTGAAACTCACTTTATGTGCCAACTCAACAAAAAGTGCTTAATTGGAATAAGTTTCGAGTAGTATAAGTGCTCAATAGAAATACCCTTGAGTTTAGGTGTCTAAATGAATAATCGTGCCAACTTTAAGTGTCTCCGTATGTATTCAGCCAATTTTTTATATTAAAAGTGACATAGATTTTAAAGTTTATTATTTAATCAAATTGAGGATAATAAGTTTAAGTTAGAATGGAACATGGCCTGACCAAAAGAAAGATGACAAAGTCGAGCACTTGAAAATGAAGATATGTACGAAGTGTCACGTCCTTAGTCTTTAACTAAGTACACGTGTGACACTTGATAACTCGCTCATGATTTCTTACGTTCTTGCTATGCCAAGTCAACCTTACTAACGCTTAAGATCGCTAAAGAAATGTTAGAACAAAAGCGAATCGCCAAGTGAAGCTTTTGTATTAGAGTGTTGATTGTTTTGCTTGGTTAATTTCAAACGAATGCCCCCTATTTATACTAATCACATAGGGGCTAGTGTGTAAATAATAATTATTCCACAAGTCCTTCCATATTTACAAATAAGGACACTCTCTAGAATCTTCTATATAGTTAGAATATTCCAAGGACTTTCCTAGTAATTCCATAGGGTTGTAGGGTCTTCCTAATGAAACCTCTATATTATCCTAGAACCTTCCTACAAGTGCACAAATATCTAGAGTCTTCCCAAGAAAATTCTCAATAGTTCTAGAATATTCCACCAAGATCTAGTCCCTAACTTATGTAACCCTTCCGTATGACAAAATTATATGCCAAGTGGCACCTACGTGGATGAAGATGTGGCGGGCCATGACATTCTCCCCCACCCAATTTTGTGCCTCCCTCGACACAAAGCATCGACACGTACGCGCGCACCTCGCCTTGGCGTCGCTGTAAATCTTTGTCCATTAGCCATGATGACATATAAAGCGGTTCGCCTTTCCATGTTACAAGGTACTTACCACCTTTCTTTTTGCGCCGTTTGTACTTTGGGCGGGTAGCAATGATGGCATCGATCCTCCGCCCATCGGATGCCCCTCCTTGCTCTTGGCATGAATCTTCTCATGACTCAACCAAGTCTAGTAGCTTCTCAAGCATCAAGTCCATGCTTTTACTCCCTATTTGGCTGCCCTCCAAGGTCTAGCCTTACTGGCAAACCTGAACCCTCTGCTTGGTGCATCGTCTGAGTCTGATATCATGCCATCACTTTGTAACTCGCCATCCTCTTCAACTATGTCCGTCCAACTTTTCTAGCTGCCACCATGCTCCATTTGCATGGCGCCAAGATAGGCTTTGGAATCGCCTACTTTCGGCTTAGATTCCAAGCACATACCTCCAAGGCAGGCGGTTTCTCCTTTGTCACCTTTATATGCTTGAGCAATTTCCCGATAATTGCTGCAAGCTTCCCCAACTCTGGGCATTCACTTGCCGATATGATCCTTCAAAGAAGTAGCACCCTCCCTTAGGCACATACTCTCTACCATCTTTCATATCCTTGTCGTTTCTCTGGACCCCTGTCCGTTATGGGATGGCCCCTTGCCATTACCCTTGTATACCTCGGCTATGCCTTTCCCATTGTCCTTATCATGATCTCTCTTGTCCCTCTCGGCGTTGCCTTCTTTGGACTTGGCCGGCTCCATCTTCAAGTCAACAAGTGACTCGGCTACCCCTATGGCCTCGTTCGCATTGGCTACTTGATGTCTTCTTACTCCTACTTTGCCCAATTTTGCAACCCATCCATGAAGTAGAAGGGGGAATCTTCCTCGGACAATGATGAGATTTGCAGCATTAAAGTAGTGAACTAGCGCACATAATACCGAATTGTGTCCGTCTGTCAGAGCTCCCTTAGCTTCCGCCTAGCCTCATACACCACATTCATCGGGTAGAATTGCCTCTTCAACTCCTTCTTGAACTGCTCTCACGTCTCAATCTTGCATAGCCCTTTTTTTCATGTTAGCACACTTCCGATGCCACCTCAGCACGACAACCTCGGTCAAGTACATTGAGGCATTGCGTACCCTAACAACGTCTTCATCCTCCCTGACTACCTCAAAGTACTTGTCCATCCTCCAAAGTAAGTCTGCCGCCTCGTGGGCGTCCCGTGCACCGCCATACTGCTTTCGCTTAGGGACCTTCATGTTGGTCCCTTTTGCAAGTACCAAGCCCTTGGTAATTCCGACCATGGTTCTCTACAAAACTTCCTTCGAGCAATCTCTTGTATTCTTTCAAACATTCCTTAGTCATAACCTTGGCTCTTATACCACGTTGTCATGTCCTTAGTCTTTAACTAAGTACACGTGCGACACTTGACAACCCGCTCACGATATTGCACAACTTGCTCACGCTCTTGCTATGCCAAGTGAGCCTTACTAACACTAAAGATCGCTAAAGAAATGTTAGAACACAAGCGAATAGCCAAATGAGCTTTTGTATTAGAGAGACTTGATTGTTTTTCATGGTTAATTACAAATGAATTCCCCCTATCTATACTAACCACCTAGGGGCTAGTGTGTAAATAATAATTGTTCCACAAGTCCTTCCATATTTACAAATAAGGACACTCTCTAGAATCTTCTATATAGCTAGAATCTTCCAAGGACTTTCCTAGTAATTCCATAGGGTACTAGGGTCTTCCTAATGAAACCTCTATATTTTTCTAGAACCTTCCTACAAGTGCATAAATATCTAGAGTTTTCCCAAAAAAATTCTCCATAGTCCTAGAATATTCCACCAAGATCTAGTCCCTAACTTATGTAACCCTTCCATATGGCAAAAATATATGCCAAGTGGCACCTATGTGGGATGATGATGTGGCGGGTCATGACAAAAGTCTCCATAAATACAACAATAATAATGAGTCTACTGACATATCAAAATTTAGCGTGTATTTTATGAGTGTCTTTTAGGATAAATAGAAGGGGAGTCTTGAGCAATAGTAATATTATCTCTGGGTGACCTATAAGGTCATAGGTTCGAACCGTAGAAATAATTATTAATGCTTGTATCAGGTTAAATTTTTTATATCACACCCTTTGAATACGGTCCTTTCTCGGACCCTGCATAAATGCAAGATACTTCGGCCATGTTTGTCCATTGAAATATTTTCTTCTTTGTTTCAAGAAAAATTTCATAAATGTGTTTGTCTATAAAATTTTACAATTTTTCGAAAATGAGCTTTTTAACATTTTTTTCCAAGTGTGTCATTTACCAGTGCAGAGGTCAAAGCTGCAATGTTTCAGATAGATGTGAATAAGAGCCCTGGGCTAGATGGATCTGGAAGTGGTTTCTTCAAGGCTTCATGGTTTGTGGTGGGAGAATATGTAACAAAATCAATCCTGGAATTCTTTGATAATGGTCAGATGTTGAATTAACCGAACTCAACCATCATAGCTCTAATTCCAAAGTTGAAGATCCTCAAAATGCAAGCCAATACAGACATATTTCATGTTGCAATACCATGTATAAGTGTATTTCAAAACTCATTTGTCATAGACTGAAGGAAGTACTTCCAATTATAGTAGCAGGGAACCAAGCATCTTTTGTAGAAGGTAGATCCTTAATTCATAATGAGACATTATAATAGGAAAACTATTCCAAGATGCCTAATGAAGATATATTTAAGGAAAGCATATGACATGGTTAGTTGGGAGTTTTTGGAGGAGGTCCTAATAGGCTATAGATTCCATATACCATTTGTCTAATTGGTGATGTGTTGTGTTACAACTCCTAGTTACACTGTCAAAGAGGGATATGGTTATTTTCAAGGGGAAAAAAGACTAAGGCAGGGGGATCCTATGTCTTCCCTACTGTTTGTTCTAGTAATGGATTACCTGACAAGAGGCCTTGGTAAAATGAGTGAGCTATCAGACTCACTTTCATCCAATGTGCAAAGAAACTAAGTTGACACACCTTATCTTTGCTGAAGATTTGATGTTGTTTTGTAAATGAGAAGTTGCTTCAATTAACAGGATGATGGAAGTACTCAACTACCTCAGTGCAGTATCTGGACTTTTGGCAAACCTAGATAAATCCAATATTTTCCTGGCAGGGATGGACGAGGAATACAAGCAGGAGATCCTTAATTGCGCGAGGTTTTCTTTGGTTCACTGCCTATAAGATACCTTGGTTTACCTCTCTCCTCTAAGAAATGGAGCAAAGTAGAATGTCATGCTTTGGTTGACAAGATTACAGAACGAGTACGCAATGGTTATTCTAAATTATTTCATATGCTGGAAAAATACAAATTATTAATGTCGTTCTCTTCTCCATTTACAATTTTTGGGGGACATTATTCATCTTTCCACAAAGTGTGGTTTAGAGCATTGGCAGAATATGTAGAGATTACTTGTGGGGGAGATTCATAGGCACCGGAGGCAATTCAGGAAGGAAGTAGCAGCAGCAAATATTGGTGCGATAATATACTACACTTGGCAAGCTCGGAACTGGAGGCATTTAAGGGAAATCAATGTAAATAATGCATTTACAGAGATACAAATTAAGAAGGAACTTAGGGAGAGGATTAGTATGTTAGTAGGATCCAGAAGAGCTAGAAATTGCCCAATTTTGATACAGAGGCTATGTAGTTAGAGTTGTCAAAGCTGAGTGATTCAGTCGATACAGAGGTGCGTTTAAAGTGGGGGATGTGCTGTCCCTATTGGGCTGGGCCCTTCCCCATAAGGCCTCACCGTCGGGGCATAAGCGCCCTCCATCCTTTATGATTATGAAAAAGGAATGGATAGAGAGGAAGGCTCCAGAATTTGAGAAAAAGGCATGACCAGGAGAATTGTGTGAAATAAGTGAGTTTGAGTTCCTTATTATTGTTTGTTTTTTGAGATCTGGAGAGATTCTAGTCCTAGTGGAATTGAACAGCCGGATGCTTTTAGTTTGTAAATCGTTTGTTTTGCTATGGTAATTTTTACAAATTATTGCTAAAAAACATTTTTTCAAGTGAATACATGTCAAACACAACTTCAGATTCCAAATACCATTTCAACTTTAACTCTAAATACTATTTTTTTTTTAATTATATTTTTATGTCTACTCTTTCAGTATTTTTGGATAAATACTAATCCAGCTGTAAACTCCGTTTATGTATGTCACAACACATTTGCTCAGTACAAAAAGATTAAATAAACTAACACGTGAATATTTAGTCGTCTGGACAATATTATTGAGTTGAAGTTGGACACAAAAAGCTGCAAAAGCAGCACCACTCTAGGCCTCTAGCTGTAATCGCTAGAAAATTTTGTTTAGTCTCCCCCGGTATCTAATGTGGAGCAAAGTACTTCCTGGAAAGGGCAATCTCAAAACTTGCTACCTCCCACTAACGAGAAATATATATTTTTTGGCGCTTTATACACCTTTTAACTAGGGAATACAATTAATTTCAACCAATGCTTTTTTCCCCATTAAACGCACATTGTTGAATTTGGCTACTTCTTTAAAAGCATAATGTCAAACAGAAAATAAAAAAAAAAAGGAAATGAAACCTGAAGCAGAAATTACAAAGAATTTGTATATTCGGGTCAGAAATCAAATTCCCAATTCTTGTTTGCAGCTTTACTATTACATTTTCCTTCCAAGATTCAGCATAAACAAGACATATAAGAACAAAGAAAAAAAAAAGTAAGTTACAGAATGATTTCCCACAAATGGAACATGCATCAGATATCAAAACCACCTTGTTGTTTAGTCTTGAATTCCTGTTGCAAAGCTAATTCAAGCAGATCTTCAGATTCTTCCATTAATTCAGGACTCAATCTGAACATAAGCACACAAAATTCCATCTGATCAAGAGCACCATCCCCATTCAAATCACCTTCTCTTAACATACTCATCAGCTCATCATCTCTCAAATTTTGTAGCCCAAGAATTGCTGAGTTTTTCTTCAAACTCTCAAAAGTAATCACCCCTTTTTCTCTATCCATTAATAGCTGAAACCCATTACATAGCTCTCTAATTAAACCATCCCCACCTAGCTTATTTGCCATCATTGGTAACATATCTTGAAAATCACTAGTTTTTGTACCAGCCATTATTTTCTTGAAACAAAAAAAAAAAGCTATCTTTTTTTGGTAGAAAGAGGGAGATTATTGATTGATGATTCTTGATGTGGGGGAAGGGAACAATATGGTATGCATAATATAAGGGGGGAAATAAGGGGTTCTAGGAAAGAGGAAGAATTTGGTTGGGTTGGGGGGGGGGGGGTTCGCTTAAAAAAGAAAACCCAATAANNNNGGGGGGGGGGGGGGGTTCAGCTAAGAATGACAACCAAATCACAGAGATTTTAATTACTGGTCGGCTTAGGTTCTTGCACATTGCAATTGCCTCTCTGTTTCTCAGAAGAAGCCTGTCGACCTGTCACTCTCTTAAGGGCAATTACTGTCATTTCACACATGGATTATTATCTATTTTTGTATTATTCCATGTCTCCTTTGACCTGCTCCATACTGCTAGGAGAAATTTTTAAGAGAATCTTTTTATATTTTTGAAAAAAAGGAAACCTTGGATTAATAGTATTACTCACTCCGTTTCAATTAATGTGAACTTATTTGATTGTGTACAGAATTAAAAAAAAAATTGAAAATTATGGTCCTAAACATATCAAAAGGGGGACCAGAGTATTTGTGTGATTATAAAAGTTTTTCATTAAGGGTAGAATTGACAGTTTAAGCTAAAATATTTCCAAATTTAGAAAGGGTTTATTATTTACCAAAAAAGAAATAGGTTCATATAAACTGAAATAGAGGGAGTAGTTGATTTCGTGTGACCTATAAGTTACGGATTCAAGTCGTTGAAGCAATCACTATGACTTGTATTAGAGTAACTTGTCTATATAATATCTCTTAAAGTGTAACTCTTTTTCGGACCCTGCATGAACACGACATGCTTATACATCGGGCTTCTATTTTTCTAGTTTTTTAGTTTTTTTTTTTGGGTAAAAATTGCAGTGCCAATTGGCTTGAGATTGTTGTCTTGGTAGGAAGGGAATCGTTAAATGAAAGTGGTGAGTCACATGATTGGGGTGACTATTGTTGGGTTGCGAGGGGACTTGTGGTGGAAACTTGGAAGCTGGAAATTGAAAGGATCTCTAGGAAAGCTCTGCCAAACTCACCTACAATTTCTTCTTCACTTCCTTTGTTCCTTCTTTTGGTCCAATAGGAAAAGGATATGTTCACATGTATATCATATTATATTATAGCTACTTATGTAATATGCTTTAAATTTTTTCTTCGATTCCCATTTTATATGATATTATTTTGTTATATACACACACATAATAGTAGTAATAATGGGCAACCAGGTGCACAAAATATCTCGCATTCATGCAGGATTCAGAGTAACAGAATAATATATTACATTTAAAATGATTGAAAATTTAGTTTGATACAAATAGCATCACACCATATATCTTAAAATTTGAAGAGTACAATGAGTTAAAAATATGAAAGTCCGTGAAATTATCTATACTATATTAAAAGCACGAAGGTCATTAGCGAAATGTCGCTCGCCTTTTATACCCATTTAAAATATATTTTATATTGGATAAAATTTAAAATCATAAAACTAACATAATATTTAGGAGTTTGAAATCAAATTAATTTGTCCCAATAAAATTCTGTCTTGGAGATATTTTCCTAATAAGGTTGCACGAAATATTAATAAAATAGAAACGAATGCAAAAAATTAGGCGAAAAGTTTCTTTTCCAACAAGGAACTCGCCGATCTGTAAATCTTTTTGTTCTTTATGCTTTGTATTTATTTATACCGGACTAATTCTGCCTCTTTAATCCATTCATAGGAACATTTTGTTGTTCTTATAATTTTAATAGTAAGTATTCCTTAGAAGCTTGGCTTTCTAATTCGTTTCTTTTCTACTCTTAAAAGCGACATGCTAGAAAAAATTTAAAATAGTAATTATGCTTGGAAAAAATAGTAATCATTTATTAGTGATAAAAATTTAATTTATTACTTGTTGAGGAGGAAACGTAACCAAGTTAGAAATATCATTTAAAATTTAATGCTTATTCCCGTTAAATACATAAAAAATGACATTATCTTTTGGTAAAAAAGAAATTAATATTTAGTAAGAAAGTTTATTACATAATTTTACTAAGAAATAGGAATTAGCTAAAAAAATCATCTTGGATAATAGAAATTTGGATGATATGCCGTCATTAAATAGGATTAGCAATGAATTTTTATGATGTAAGTATAAAATTTGTTTGTCACTGATTCTTTCTCTTTTTATAATTAACGTCTCTAGAGTACGTAGTATCTAGACGATCATATTGATACAAAACTAAAACAAAACAAGGGGCCGGATACACAATATATCATCACTATGCTTTAAATATATCTTGGTTATGTAGTTATTATGCTTACTTAGGCGATCAACTATTTTATTGACAAAATAGAATTAATATTGGCCATTTTTAAGATATTAAATTTTTAAATTTTATTTTATAACTCAAACATAATTTTAATAATATTTTTTTGTAATTTTTAAAATTTTATACATTAATATATGATACACGCGCATCGTGCGTATCAAAGTTTTTGGGTTGCAGAAAAATAGGAAAAGGAGTAATTTTTAGTTATAGTTTCACTCTTTGCATTCAATTCTCTAATATATATCTCCAACTTATTTGTGCTTATTAAGCAAGAATACCATTCCGGTAATTAATTCTGATCGATGGACATTAATTGTTACGTTTAAAAAATAATTTCTGCTTAATATTATATCCCCAAACATTTTGCATACAATAGCAGATGAAGACTTGTCAGTAAATAAAGTAGATCAAATTATCCAATATAAGACCTGAAGAAATGGATCTTGTTGGATGATATTAATATGGATAATATGCACATAACTTAATAGAATCAGGACAATGACATTTTCTTTATTATATTTGTTTTGGATAATATGGGGTGTGTCCTTTTAAATGACTTAAGTGTATATCGAAATTTTATAAAAGAAGAAGACAGAATGAGAAAGAAATTTCAGAAGTCAAAGAAAGAATTAGCTAGCCCTGCGTTTAGTATTTAGTATGACTTGGTCGCCCTTTCATTTTTTGTCATTACAAAAGAAAACTACTCCCTCCGTTTTAATTTATGTAAAACTGTTTGACTGGGCACAGAGTTTAAAAAAAAATAAAGATTTTTGGAATTTGCGATCCTAAACAATTCAAAAAGGGGTCCAGAGTATTTGTGTGATTATAAATGTTTCTCATTAAGGGTAGAATTGTAAGTTTAACCAAAATTATTTTCAAATTTAGAAAGAGGTCATTCTTTTTTGAACGGACCAAAAAAAAAAGTTCACATAAACTAAAACGGAGAGAGTACTTTTTATTTGATTTATTATTTACAAGAAAATAAAGTCAGAAAAGAAATTCCCTAGTCAGAAAAGGGGCTTGGAAGCCTCTAGAAATTTAGTCTATCGGAAGTTGCCTAATCATTTAATTTCTATGGGCATATAAGTTGCTAAGACTTAGAGCCCGTCTGGGCATAAGAAAAAGTTCACTTTCTTTATAAAAAAAACTTTTTTTTTCCGAATTCTGTATTTGACCATAAATTTTTAAATTTTTATTTGATGATAAATTTTAGATTTTTCAAAAATTTAAAAAACTTTAAATAGTTATTTTTCAATATTTTTCCTCAGATCACTCACAAACTTCAAAAACAACCCAAAATTATATTCATGCCAAACACAACTTTAGTTTTCAAATACCATTTTCACTTGAAAAAAAAAATCATCTTTTTTCCGGAATTTTACAATTCTTATGTCTAAACGCCCACTTAGGCCTCATTTGTTTGCACTTAATGGAGGTCTGAATCTTCATCATTCAGATCTCAGACATTAAGTGCGTTTGTTTTTAAAGTCTGAATCTTAATTATTCAGATCTTAATCATTAAGTGTGTTTGTTTTTTTCACTTCACAACCACTTAATGGGTCTGAATAGGTCTGTATGATTAAGATCCATAACAGAGACTTAATTTCATTAAGATGCTATCACATATTCATTATTAACTGTCGTCACTGCCTACCATTATCAACTATCACCACCACCACCACCATACTCAACCACCACCACGCCACCATCATCCTCAATCATAGCCGCCACCATTATCGACCATCACTACCCACCATCCACATCACTCCGACCACCATATATTATTCTCACATAGAATTAACACTCATCCACCTCAATTACCACAACAGACTACCCCATCACCATCAACAACCGCAACCGACACTGTCTATTATTATAACCTACCACCAACCACCTTTATCGGTCACAACTACTATCACCACCCGTCATTATTGACTATCACCACCCACCACCACCATCCTCAATCATATTTGGCACCACTACCAATCACTACTAGCTACTAGCATGAACCACCATCATCAACCAAAACTACCAACAATCACTGTATCTATCACCCGTTAGCCATCACCACCAACAACTATCTGCCTCTAATACACATCTTGATATTCAGATGTGTATTCAGATTCAGACGTGTTAATCTTAAAAAAAACAAATGAGGCCTTAATGTGGTTGAAAGATTAACTTATTTAAGAATTACTTTAAAACTATTGTTTTGCTAAAGCGCCAACATAAGTTTTTCATCAAAGGTTTCAGAAAAAACAAGTGTCTACAGACTTTGAATAGATCCTTTTGAGATTTAGCTATTCATTATTTTGGTGTTTTATTCACTTCACATTAGCTTTTTAATTATTTGCTATTAAAAATGGCGGTTACGTTTAGCATTGTCTGGTTAGGCATCTTTATTTATTCTTCCCCACCAAACACTAAAAAGAAATTTTGGCATCTTGGATTATCAGCATATATATAAAATAGATGAAATTATCTAGTATAATACCTTAAGAAATGGATCTTGTTGGATAATATGAACGTTAGCTGTTACTTAACAAAAACACGATCTTAATCAATGACACATTTTCCTAATTACGGTGGGGGCATTTGGGAAAGTCGGGCCGCTCGGGTCCTTTTTAAATAACACTCTCGGCCGCCCAAGAGGACTCACTATCTTTCTCTTTATACGCAATATTTTGTGTGTGATTAAAAAGAAAAGGTTAACCCGTCTCTTGTAATTCTAACCTTTTCTTTTTATTTACTTGTAATTTGAAAGAAACTCTACAATCTTTCACACGAAAGGAAAACTATTCTTTTCGTCATTTAATATTGAGAGAGAGAGAAATGGACTCGGAAGCCTCTAGAATTTTAGTCGCTAGGAAATTGCCTAAACATTTCTGCTCTGCTTGAAGACCAATTTATTATTGTTTTTTGGGTCCAAAAAATATTTATTATTTACTTGGTCATGCGTTCTTATTATGCCAGTTATTATTAACAGCTTGTTGGAATGGTTGTTACCTGTATCGTATTATTATTTTAAATACGATGTTTGTTTTGGTTGTTACTTAATTTTTTATTGTATCGTATTGTTAAATATGTCGTTACGTAACGACAAAATATGTCACTTTATGTAACGATCAATTTGGTGTGGTTGCGTCGTTATCTTGTCTTTTTTCTCTCATCTCATCCTTCATTATTATTAAATAATTTTATTTTATGATTTACCCTACCCGTATATAATTTCTTTATAATATTACAAATTTATTTTTCATATTGCTGGTGCATGATCATAAAACAACAACGAACGATACAATCTATCCAAACATTGTATTCATCAAACGATCTCGTACAATATAATATAATACGATACGATACATCATGAAACGACGTGTAACAACCATCCAAACAAGTTGTAATAGGCTTGGAGTATGGAAATCAAAATACTTAATTTTTGGTATGAATTTTGTACATAAATTTTTTGAGGTGTTAGAAATAAAAATTTATATATTTGAAATTACATGAAAAATACTATAAATCATACTATTAATAATTCAAAATATTTTTAAACAAAGTATGATAAAAAAAGAATCTTTTTAACTTCTCTAATAGTAATAACCTGAAATAGTCATAGAAGACTTTAGGATATGATTCAAGTTAAAAATCCTTAAATGACGTTATGTTAAATTAATAATGTAAGTTACCTGAAGGTTTCTGAAAAAACTGTCCTTTCAGTTTCGGTGAACTTTACAAATCTTTTTGCCTTTCATAAAACTCTGAATATTACACAAAAGAAAAAGAAACTCTGAGGGTGTGTTTGGCATTTGAAATTTGTTGTTGAAGACAAAAATTACCAAAAAGGCAGCAATGTTTCTTATATATTTTTTGACGTTTATAAGTAAACTAGTGGGGTTGTTGCCCATGCTAGGCATGGGCCCAATAGTTGGTCCGCGTTACTGTTTTCTGGCAGCTGGTTCCGATAAAACTCTTTTCATTTTTGGTGATACTTTCTTCTTTCCTTGAAGGGTTTTTAATGCACTGTCAATTTCCAATGTTGTATTAACATTCTGGTTATTGATATATTAAACTTCACAAGAACTGCAACGGTCAAACATTATTGTTACACAATCAAGGATTTGATGGCAAGACTAATATAGTTCCATATTGAAAGCAAAGTGATACAATAAGCAAAAAGTATTTTTTTTACTTTGTAGCCATGAAAGGGCTCTTTCCTGCAAATTATGTGCAAAGAGAGATCAGACAATAACAACAGAAGCTCATCTTTGTAATTGATGAAGAATACTTTTAATGATTTCAACAATTTCAGACTATAAGCCAACAAAAACAGTTCAGGAACTATTTTTGTCTCTTGCTAGGTTACTGCGGGTAAATACTTACGTTTGCACACAGTACTTACATTTCTCCAATGCGAAACAGGAAGTAATTGTGGGAAAAGAAAAAGACACAAATCTGTCATGATTCGAAATCCCACCTTCAGGTCGTGACTGCGTCTAACGTTGAACCCGCTAGACAAACTAACATGTACAGTTAAACTAACATGATAACACCGAATTCACAGAATTAACCAAAAATAGTTTACAAATTTTAACAGCGAAAATAGATAAAAACGGGACTAAGTGATAGAAACAAATACAATACGTTGTAACAATCCCCGAATCAGGAGTCACTAACTCACGGACATACTAAAAGATTACTACAAACAAAGGGCTGAACAATAACTGTATACAACTGTCTTTGGAAATAAATGAAAAAGACAGGAAGGAAGAAAAATGGATAGATGAGACGTCAAGGCCCACGAACGTCGGTCTACCTTGCAATCTCCGAGGTGGACTGAAGGATACTCCCTCTAACGATGTCCACTGGGTCCGGCTGCGGGATCTGCACAACATAAAGAAGTCCAGGTGTAGCATCAGTACAACCGACCCCTGTACTGAGTAAGTGCCGAGCCTAACCTCCGCCGAAGTAGTGACGAGGCTAGACCTGACGACAATCATATACTTGTACTGCTCTACAACATATAACATGGAAAAGAGCAAGAGATAAGCAGATAAGCATGGGTCACGGGAGCAGTTAATGGGGGTAACAAATGAGAGATAAAACAGTTAATAAAATACATAGGAGAAACAAGAGAGCAAGTAAACAAGAATGTGAACGTAACAAATATAAAGTGCAAACAATGTAAATAATGGCACGTCATCACCCTTTGTGCTTTTACTCTCTTCCTCATAATGCGATGTATGAGGTAAAATAATAGGAATCATGGCATGTAAGGCAATGTAATCATGGCACGACATCACCCTTCGTGCTTTTACTCTCTTCCTCTCCATGCATCATATGATGTAATCAATGTGAATCATGGCACGACATTAACCTTCGTGCTTTTAATCAATGTAAATCATGGCATGACATTACCCTTCGTGCTTTTACTCTCTTCCTCACTATGCATTATATGATGTAATCAATGTAAATCATGGCACGACATTAACCTTCGTGCTTTTAATCAATGTAAATCATGGCACGACATCACCCTTCGTGCTTTTACTCTCTTCCTCATTATGCATTATATGATGTAATCAATGTAAATCATGGCACGGCATCACCCTTCTTGCTTTACACTCTTCCTCACCATAACAATGACAATTATCAAAATGGCAAGGGATGCAACATAGTGGAAAACACAAGTCGTAATCACCCGTCAAGGGAAATACTATCAATCAATATCATAACAATTTCCCGGCAAGGGTCTCAGCTACAACCACATTGTTCAGGTATATCCTTTACAATTGGTCTCTCAATCGAACCATTCACATCACAAGTTTATCAACAAGGATTTTCAATAACAATCAACTTCCAAGTAGAGACAGTTTCACAATATAATGAATATGGGAGTAATAACAAGAATTTCATCAAAACAGACTCACGGCATGCTTGACACACAATGCATAGGTACTCGTCACCTCACATATGCATTGAACATGATAAACACGGGGCACAAAGCACACTATACATATTCTCTCACCAAAGTTAGGCAAGACACTTACCTCGGGTCCGAGAATAGCAATTCAAGCCTCTAATACCGCCTTTCCTTTTGAATTCAACTCCGAAACGACAATATCTAGACATAATTAACTTATTAACATCAATAATGACTCATTAATACAATCTCATAGCCTAAATATACAATTCCTAGCATTCTTCCAAAAATACCAAAATTCGACCCCGGGCCCGCTTGGTCCAAACACGAGGCTCGAACCAAAACCCGATTACCCATACCCCCACGAGTTCAAATATATAATTTATTTTGAAATCCGACCCCAAATTGAGGTTGAACTACCCAAAATCCCATAAACCCTAACTCTACCCAAAACTCCCAATTTCTACTTTGATTTCATGATTTTAAGACTAGATTCTAGGATGAAATCTTGTAAAAAGAAGTTAAGGAGTAAAGAAAATGAGTTAGAAATCACTTACAAATATTTTGGAGAAGAAGGAGTGTTTGGAAAATCGCCTCTTATGTTTTTAGGTCTTTGAAATATGAAAATAACTGAAATTCCCGTATAATTATACCCATTTCTGGTCCCCCACCGCGGTCAGCGAAACAAAGACCGCGGCCGCGCTAGCAAAGGCCAAGAAAAGCAGAAGAAAACCAAGAAAAATGACTGCAGTGACATGCTTTAGTATTTTGACCATAACTTTCTCTACGGATTTCCAAATTCTAATTTCTTTACCTTTCTAGAAACTAGACACGAAGGACTACAAATTTCGTTTTTGAATCATCTCTAAATTCCCTTTGGAACAAACGATATAAGCCTCCGAAGTCGGACCAGTGACCCAGCCCCTCCACCGCGGACCGCTAAAAAACGACCGCGGCGGCGAAGCCCTCAGCGCGGTCCGCGAAAATAGGACCGCGGACAGCGGTGGTCAGTTCAGAGATCGAGTTCTGTGACCTCCAACAGCTATATTTTAAGCCTAAAAACATCTCGGGACCTACCCGAAACTCACCCGAGCCCTCGGAACCTCAAACCCAATGTACACACGACTTCAAAATCACCCTACGGACTTATTCGAGTAATGAAACCACCAAAATAACATCAAAAACAATGAATTAAACTCCAAAATCTATAAAATTTTCTCAAACTTCATAAACTATCAATTTTTTCCATTTTTGATCTGAAACACGTCATTTCAAGTCCGTTTTACACCAAATTTCACAGGTAACTCACATAACATATATTAAACCTGTTCCGGACTCCGGAACCATAATACGGACCCGGTAACACGGTTTTCACATCAACATTCATTTTCAAACATCTTTATTATTTTCAGAAAATAATTTTCTTTAAAAATTCATTTCCCGGACTTGGGACCTCGGAATTCGATTTCGGGCATACGCTCAAGTCCCATATATTTCCTACGGACCCTCCGGGATCGTCAAATCACGGGTCCGGGTCCGTTTACCAAAAATATTGACCAAAGTCAACTTTATTCAATTACTTAATATAAATTCCATTTTGCATCAAGTTTTCACATGAAAGCTTCCCGGCTACACGCCCGGGCTGTGCACGCATATCGATGTGAGATTAACAGAGGCTTTCGGGGCCTCGAAACACAGATTTAGCTAAATTAACATAGGATGATCTTGTGGGTCATCACAATTTCCACCTCTAAAACAAACGTTCGTCCTCGAACGGACATAGAAAAGATGAGGATAACGGCTCCGCATATCGGACTCGGACTCCTAAGAAGCTGCCTCGGCAGGATAACCTCTCCACTGAACACAAACCAAATGATAACTCTTCGATCTCAACTGACGAACCTGCCTAGCAAATATGGCTACTGGCTCCTCCTCATAAGACAAATCCTGGTCCAACTGGACACCGTTGAAGTCAAGAACATGGGATGGATCCGCAATGTACCTCCGGAGCATGGATACATGAAGCACTGGATGCACGGCTGATAAATGCGGTGGCAAGGCAAGTCTGTAGGCCACCTCTCCTACCTTGTCCAAGATCTCAAATGGACCAATGTACCTAGGGCTCAACTTGCCCTTCTTTCCGAACCTCATCACGCCCTTCATAGGCGACACCCGAAGAAACATCTGATCTCCTATCATGAAAGCCAAATCTTGAACCCTGCGATCCGCATAACTCTTATGCGTGCACTGAGCTGTACGAAGTCTACCCTGAATAATCTTCACCTTGTCCAAGGCATCCTGGACTAACTCAGAACCCAACAATCTAGCTTCTCCCGGCTCGAACCATCCAACTGGAGACCGACACCGTCTACAATACAACGCCTCATACGGAGCCATCTGAATGCTCGACTGATAGCTGTTGTTGTAGGCAAACTCAGCTAAAGGTAAGAACTAGTCCCATGAACCACCAAAATCAATAACACAAGCCCGCAACATATCCTTCAAGATTTGAATAGTACGCTCGGACTGTCCGTCCGTCTAAGGATGAAATGCAGTGCTCAAATCAATCTGTGTACCCAACTCTTGCTGAAAAACTCTCTAGAAATGGGAGGTAAACTGAGTACCTGATATAATGGATAAGGGCACACCATGCAATCGAACAATCTCTCTCATATATATCTTTGCAAACTTCTCCGCTGAATATGAAACTGATACCAGAATGAAATTTGCTAGACTTGGTCAGCCTATCCACAACAACCCAAAGCGCATCAAACATCCTCTGAGTCCGTGGGAGCCCAACCACAAAGTCCATGGTGATACGCTCCCACTTTCACTCAGGAAGCTGAATCTGCTGCATCAAACCCCCGAGTCTCTGGTGCTCGTACTTAACCTGCTGACAGTTCAAGCACCGAGCTATATAAGCTACAATATCCTTCTTCATTCTACGCCACCAATAATGTTGCCGCAAGTCCTGGTACATCTTTGCGGCGCCCGGGTGGATGGAATACCGGGAACTATGGGCCTCCTGAAGAATCAACTCACGAATTCCATCAACATCAGGTACACAAATACGGCCCTGCATCCGCATAACTCCCTCATCATCAATCGTAACCTGCTTGGCACCTCCGTGTCGGACTGTATCTCTAGAACACATAAATGACGATCATCATACTACCTGGCCCGAATACGGTCATACAATGAAGAATAGGCCACAATATGGGCCAAAACACTGCCAGTCTCAGAAACTTCCAACCTCACAAATCGGTTGGCTAAAGCCTGAACATCCAACGCAAGAGGTCGCTCACCGACTGATAAATAAGCTAGACTGCCCATACTGATTGACTTCCGGCTCAAAATATCGGCGACCACATTGGCCTTCCCCGGATGATAAAGAATGGTAATATCATAATCCTTCAGTAACTCTAACCACCTTCTCTGCCTCATGTTCAACTCCTTTTTCCTGAATAGATACTGTAAACTCTTATGATCCGTAAACACCTCACATGGAACACCATACAAGTAATGCCTCCATATCGTCAAGGCGTGAACAATCGCTGCTAACTCCATGTCATGAACTGGATAATTCTTTTCGTGAACCTTCAACTGAAGAGAAGCATAGGCTATGAACTTTCCATCTTGCATCAACACTGCACCAAGTCCAACTCGTGAAGCATCGCAATACACGATATACGGTCCTGAACCTGTGGGCAACACTAACACTAGTGTCATGGTCAAGCCTGTCTTGAGCTTCTGAAAGCTCGCCTCACACTCATCCAACCACCTGAACCGGGCACCCTTCTGGGTCAACCTGGTCATCGGGGCTGCGATAGATGAAAAGCACTCCACAAATCGGCGATCATAACCTGCTAAGCCCAAGAAACTCCGAATCTCTGTAGCTGAAGTGATTTCTGACTGCTGAAATGTTCTTGGGATCCTCCTGAATACTCTCTGCCGACACAACATGGCCCAGAATGCCACTGAACTCAACCAGAACTCACACTTAGAAAATTTGGCATACCACTGCCTATCCTTCAGAGTCTGGAGGACGACTCTAAGGTGCTGCTCATGCTCCTCTCGGCTGCCGGAGTATATCAATATATCATCAATGAAAACAATAACGAACGAGTCCAAATAAGGCCCGAACACTTGGTTCATCAACTCCATAAAAGCAGCGGGGGCATTAGTCAACCCAAAAGACATCACCAAAAACTCATGGTGCCCATAACGAGTGCGAAAAGCTGTCTTAGGGACATCAGAAGCCCTAATCCTCAGCTGATGATAACCAGATCTCAAGTCTATCTTGGAGAACACCGAATCACCCTGAAGCTGGTCAAAGAGATCATCAATCCTCGACAAAGGATACTTGTTCTTAATAGTAACCTTATTCAACTGCCGGTAGTCAATGCACATCATCATCGAGCCATCTTTCTTCTTGACAAACAACACTGGAGCACCCCAAGGAGATACACTAGGCCTAACGAAGCCTTTACCCAACAAATTCTGTAATTGCTCCTTCAATTCCTTCACAATACTGATATCGAGATACGATGCTTGAATACCTCATAATTACCCAAAATAACGTGCCACATCAAACGCCACCTGGGGCGGGCACCTACCTTGTAGGTTAAGGCTCCATAATTATAGCACGAATTTGGCAAATTGCGCACAGATAATAAATTAGTTTATTAATTAATTTATTTATTTAATATCATTATTATTACTCTTATTTTATACATAATTAATAAGTTTAACAAGCATGACTCCCTACCAGTACTATAGTAAAAACAAAACAAAATTTAATTCACAAGGGAGAATTTAAGCATAAAAATTTCCATCACAAGGATCTCGTCTTTACATAACTCCCACCGCGGATCAAGGCCCGGTCTAAATATACCAAATCATATTAACACGCGAGGATCTCGTCCTCAATTCTGAATCACAAGTAATATGCATATCGTGCCAATCGAAACATTCCATTTCCTTCATTTAAATAATTCCCGTTAAGCAAAATTTTCAACACGTAATGGTAAACACAGTTATCCCCATAGAATTTCTCAATACAAGTATTCACATAAATAGATTTTTTTTTTGAGTTACGAAGCTCAACCGAAAGAGGAGCATATTAGAAGAATTATATTAGATAGGCATAACCGAATTAAGTTCAGAAAATCATCACTTTATAATAATTAGAGGTTGTTCTTTTAATGAAATAATTTAATGTAACGACTTCATCCATACCATAGAAAATATATCAACAGACTGGGTCTCCACCTCTAGGAATCTAACCCCCACTTCCGACATTCCGACTCCTTTTCCCCAAGTGGTCATGTAGATGAGTTGTAGCTGCAATGGGACACGTAGCCTGAGTGCTCCGATGAAATATGACTCTCCCAAGTCTAGGACAATTTCTACCACTAGCCGACATAAAGTATCATCCTGCCCTGAGTCGTCCAATATTTACAATCATTTTTTAGTCCTTTAATGAGTCTGGGGACTCGCCCTCTGGCTATACGAACCTACGTAGGAGCATGACGGGTTAACTTATCGAACCTGATGGCATATTCTGATACTGTCTTATGACCTGACACAGCCGTGACTTCCACGCTGGGTAGACTTTTGTAGACTTGTTGTTTGAATAATTCATTTGGTACTGAAGTATAGGGTTATTAAGGAGATAGACGTACCGAAATTCCCAGCTTTATCTCTTGCAAAATTCCCGGCCTTATACATTCCAAACCACAACCGATATGACATGCGGTCTCGCAATCTATTCCTTGACATTGGACTTCCCCCACGTGGCACGAAGTCATAGGTCACAATACCTGATAATCCACGATGTTAAACTTCACAGCTCATATAAATCAACCTTGTTGCTTTACACTTATTCCCATGGTGTGCAATACTTCATGGAAGCGGTCACGAAAATCGTGTGGGACTTTCAAAAGATATACCACTGAAATGGAGTGGAACTTGTTTGGTAACTTGTCCAACCTCAATAAACGGACTAGTGCATCCTGCAACCATGGAGTAGCTATAAATACTTCCGGAATCCGATCTAGTCCACATATACTGATCGAGCTAGAACCTCCGCATCTAGATCCATTTGAGATTGTACAATAGGTGCTGATGTCCGAGCTTTAGACTGCGCTCTGCTTTTGTCTCTTCTGTTGATCGTAGCTGTCATAGGTGCTGCGTTCAAGAACTATTTTTGTCACTTGCTAGGTTACTGCGGGTAAATACTTACGTTTGCACACAATATTTACATTTATCCAATGCGAAACAGGAAGTAATTGTGGGAAAAGAAAACGACACAAATCTGTCACGACCCAAAATCCCACCTTCAGGCCGTGACTGCGTCTAACGTTGAACCCGCTAGACAAGCCAACGTGTACAGTTAAACTAACATGATAACACCGAATTCACAGAATTAACCAAAAATAGATTACAAATTTTAACAGCGAAAATAGATAAAAACATGACTAAGTGATAGAAACAAATACAATACGTTGTAACAATCCCCGAAACTGGAGTCACTAGCTCACGGACATACTAAAAGATTACTACAAACAAGGGGCTAAACAATAACTGTATACTACTATCTTTGAAAATAAATGAAAAAGACAGGAAGGAAGAAAAAGGGATAGAGGAGACGTCAAGGCCCGCGAACGTCTGCGGGTCTACCTTGCAATCTCCGAGGTGGACTGAAGGATACTCCCTCTAACGATGTCCACTGGGTCCGGCTGCGGGATCTGCACAACATAAAGAAGTGCAGGTGTAGCATCAGTACAACCGACCCCATGTACTGAGTAAGTGCCAAGCCTAACCTCGGCCGAAGTAGTGGCGAGGCTAGACCTGACGACAATCATATACCTGTACTACTCTACAACATATAACATGGAAAAGAGAAAGAGATAAGCAGATAAGCATGGGTCATGGGAGCAGTTAATAGGGGTAACAAATGAGAGATAAAACAATTAATAAAATACATAGGAGAAACAAGAGAGCAAGTAAACAATAATGTGAACGTAACAAATATAAAGTGCAAACAATGTAAATAATGGCACGGCATCACCCTTCGTGCTTTTACTCACTTCCTCACAATGCGATGTATGAGGTAAAATAATAGGAATCCTGGCATGTAAGACAATGTAATCATGGCACGGCATCACCCGTTTTACTCTCTTCCTCACCATGCATCATATGATATAATCAATGTGAATCATGGCGCGGCATTAACCTTCGTGCTTTTAATCAATGTAAATCATGGCACAGCATCACCTTTCGTGCTTTTACTCTCTTCCTCACTATGCATTATAAGATGTAATCAATGTAAATCATGGCACGACATTAACCTTCGTGCTTTTAATCAATGTAAATCATGGCACGACATCACCCTTCGTGCTTTTACTCTCTTCCTCACTATGCATTATAAGATGTAATCAATGTAAATCATGGCACGACATTAACCTTCGTGCTTTTAATCAATGTAAATCATGGCACGACATCACCCTTCGTGCTTTTACTCTCTTCCTCACTATGCATTATATGATGTAATCAATGTAAATCATGGAACGGAATCACCATTCGTGCTTTACACTCTTCCTCACCATAACAATGACAATTATCAAAATGGCAAGGGATGCAGCATAGTGAAAAACACAAGTCGTAATCACCCGTCAAGGGAAATACTATTAGTCAATATCATAACAATTACCCGGCAAGGGTCTCAGCTACAACCACATTGTTCAGGTATATCCTTTACAATTGGGCTCTCAATCGAACCATTCACATCACAAGTTTATCAACAAGGATTTTCAACAACAATCAACTTCCAAGTAGAGACAGTTTCACAATATAATGAATATGGGAGTAATAACAAGAATTTCATCAAAACAGACTCACGGCATGCTTGACACACAATGCATAGGTACTCGTCACCTCACATATGCATTGAACATGATAAACACATGGCACACAATACCTATTCCCTCACCAAAGTTAGGCAAGACACTTACCTCAGGTCCGAGAATAGCAATTCAAGCCTCTAATACCGCCTTTCCTTTTGAATTCAACTCTGAAACGATAATATCTAGACATAATTAACTTATTAACATCAATAATGACTCATTAATACAATCCTATAGTCTAAATATACAATTCATAGCATTCTTCCAAAAATACCAAAATTTGACCCCGGGCCCGCTTGGTCCAAACACGAGGCTCGAACCAAAACCCGATTACCCATACCCCTACGAGTTCAAATATATAATTTATTTTAAATTCGACCCCAAATTGAGGCTGAATTACCCAAAATCCCATAAACCCTAACTCTACCCAAACCCCCCAATTTCAACTTTGATTTCATGATTTTAAGCCTAGATTCTAGGGTGAAATCTTGTAAAAAGAAGTTAAGGAGTAAAGAAAATGAGTTAGAAATCACTTACAAATGTTTTGGAGAAGAATGAGTATATAGAAAATCGCCTCTTATGTTTTTAGGGCTTTGAAATATGAAAATAACTGAAATTCCCATATAATTATACCCATTTCTGGTCCCCCACTACGGTCAGCGAAAAAACGACCGCGGCCGCGCTAGCAAAGGCCAAGAAAAGCTTAAGTAAACCAAGAAAAATGACTGCATTGACATGCTTTAGTAATTTAACCATAACTTTCTCTACAGATTTCCAAATTCTAATCTCTTTACCTTTCTAGAAACTAGACACGAAGGACTACAAATTTCATTTCGAATCATCTCTAAATTCCCTTTGGAACAAAAGATATAAGCCTCCAAAGTCGGACCAGTGACCCAGCCCCTCCACCACGGATCGTGAAAAAACAACCGGGGCCGCGAAGCCCTCTGCACGGTCCACGAAAATAGGACCGCAGACAGCGGTGGTCAGTTCAGGGATCGAGTTCTGTGACCTCCAACAACTATATTTTAAGCCTAAAAACATCCCGAGACCTACCCGAAACTCACCCGAGCCCTCGGAACCTCAAACCCAATGTACACACGACTTCAAAATCACCCTACGGACTTATTCGAGTAATGAAACCACCAAAATAACATCAAAAACAATGAATTAAACTCCAAAATCTATAGAATTTTCTCAAACTTTATAAACTATCAATTTTTTCCATTTTTGATCCAAAATACGTCATTTCAAGTTCGTTTTACACCAAATTTCACAGGTAACTCACATAACATATATTAAACCTGTTCCGGGCTCCGAAACCATAATACAGGCCCGGTAACACGGTTTTCACATCAACATTCATTTTCAAACATCTTCATTAGTTTCAGAAAACAATTTTCTTTAAAAATTTATTTCCCGGACTTGGGACCTCGAAATTCGATTCCGAGCATACGCACAAGTCCCATATTTTCCTACGGACCCTCTGAGACCATCAAATCACGGGTCCGGGTCCGTTTACCAAAAATATTGACCAAAGTCAACTTTATTCAATTACTTATTATAAATTCTATTTTTCATCAAGTTTTCACATGAAAGCTTCCCGGCTACACGCCCGAGTTGCGCACACATATCAAGGTGAGATTAACGGAGGCTTTCGGGTCCTCGAAATACAGATTTAGCTAAATTAACATAGGATGACCTTTTGGGTCATCACAATCAAACTCAAAGAATCTATTGTTAGGATTCTACGTCTCGTTTGTTATGCCAACCACAACCCCAACCATGTTCACTATTAGCAAAGTTGTATGTGGGATTAATAATGATGTCCACTTGAAGATATAGAGATCGTAAAATGCTCCGTTGTTTCCTGCTTTGGACGTGACAGCGAAACGCATACCAGTGGCGGCAATAGAGATGAAGAGTGCCATGAATAAATGCTCGCATAATTACTGATCTGCGGATGTTTAAACATACAATTAGAGAACAACCTCAGTTATTTAGGAAATTGAAAGTCATTAAGAAATAAATGGTTAGACAAAATTTTCACTTGATACGTACAAAAAAATCATCTCAAAGTAGGTACATACTGTTATTTTGCAAAGAGCAAAAATCTTGAAGCAAACCATATTAGAATCCCGGTATACATGCAATTCAACTTTGGATACCTATATGTTGACCACAACAGTGTTGCCAATTAGTTATGTCAATGGAAGCAACAATTATTAAGGGAAAGTTTAATGCACAAAAATCACAATTCAATTGCTAATCTAATTAAATCTTCCTTACTCTATGCAATTTGTAGTAAACTAATGGAAGTGAAAGTTTGGAAACAAAAAATCCAACGTATTCTGATCTTATTACTTCTTTCCAGTTCCCACAACAGGATATTAATTGATTCAACAACACAAATAATAATGGCATAACTCTCCCTTCCACAAAGTTATCCATCATTTCCAAAATCTAATTCCGTACAAGTGGTACATTAACGATTATAGCCTCATTATCATTTTGTTAAAAGCTCAACCAAGCATTTTCAGCTATACGGTTACGGTAAAAGAGCAAAACAGCAACAGCAAAGATGGAAAAAATATTTTGTTCTATGCTCAATTCCTCATAGAAACCCTATGGTATAAATAAAGTATAACACTCGAAAGAAAATTCTGAAACTATCAGACCCTGCAATCCAGTTAAACATGCAGAGACTCTGCTTCACACTTAATCAAGTTAAAGAGAGGTCGTAGTTCGTGATATCACTTAGATCCGTGTATTATCTCTTTATATCAAATTCCAAATTAGGAGAAGCTTAAAAGTAAAATGAAACAAAGAACTCACCTTAAAGGTCGCAATAAAATTGACCTCCTATAACATTCCGTGAGAGAACGGATAACTGAACACCTGAAGGATATGCATTCTGCACAATCCAAGGATCCTCAAGTACCTTTTTCAAGGGCAGACACTATGTAGAACCCTAACAAGTATCTAAATCCCAGAAACATGAATAAAAAAGAACAAGTTAGCCCCTGATTATGTGCTGCTATATTTTAAAGTATATCAATGGATTAGAGAAAAATCTGACTAATGAGGTCCTTGGCAGCTGATGAGACAATTCGTTTTCTAGAAAATTTGAGATCTACTTGCACAATCTTATGCACATCCATAGAAAAACCTTGCCAATATACCTATCATTGTTAAACTGGTAATAATTATATAAGTCGTTTGCCATTTCAAACTCGCCCATGCCAGATCTAGCTAATGACGAAAGGTTTGAAAATTGTAATACTTGTGTACACTATGTGTAATTTTATTATGTCGTTTCATACTCATCCATGCAGAATTTGAAAAATTTACCATGAACATTAGTTGTAGTATTGTAAGAAGAATTCACACTTTTTCTAAAAGGAGGACCTGTGTATAAAATATAATGTACTACTATTTTTTTCTAAAATCTTCTTCTTTTTTTGTGTTTCCTATTTAAATTTCTCATGAAACTTTTGTTTTACCTTTTATATGTGTTTCAGTGTTCCTTTGGTGCAAATGGAGGCATCCCGCACAGAAACTCAAAGCCTTGGATACCATGGCTCCAAATGTCTGTACCCGCGTCATGCTCCACACTATCCACTGTAAGTTCAGCCACCAACATATCACAACACATGTAAAAGCAGTTAAAAATTTGCTAAGCTAAAGGAATTTTTCTTTAAAAAAAAAGAAGAATAAAAATAGATACCACACAAAGCCATGCTAATACAGTAACTTTTATATAAAACTTTCAACATATCTCGTATGACATGAACCATGTTAATGTAACTTCTTACACATAACACGTACTCTAGAGTGCCACACATAGTATTATAAGATAAGTTATCAGTTTCCCATTCAAAGATTTAATTCTCCTTCGTTTGAAGATCATCTCTTTAAGATGCACAATAGCAAGAAACTTCTGTCAAAAAAACTATATGTTTAGGCACGAAGATAAACATCTCTTTAATAATTTCTGCATTGACTACTTCTTACTTGCAGATGACTTCTTTAATTCATTTCTTCTTCGATACCTACTGAAAGAGATAATGAAAAATCATAATTTGACCCTTTGACGCACCATATAAGCCATTTTGAAGAAAACACTCTTCAAGAATGGACTGGAAATAATAATATCTACAAGATTCGAACCTTGCACCACTTCCCCTCGGGATATCTCTGTCACTAAACCAAAATAATTTATTAAGCAAACTAAAATCAATCTTGATGACTATTTTAAACAAAGACGGAAAGAAACAAAAAAATACCACTTAAACTGATGAAACTTCGTGCAATGTCAGGCAAAATTTTCTATTCCGGCGTATGCCAAACTTCAACTCCTGTAATATTGCCTATTTGGTCACTGGGCACTAAAGAAGTACATGGAATCCCTAACTCAAAATGCAACCAAAGAATGAAATTAGAGAAAACAAAAGACAGGAACATGCATAAGAAATCTAATAGAAAATCTGATTGAAGAATTTTATCAAACACATTGAGAACAAAATTTATTAACATATCTCACTTTTATCTGCAGGAATCCCCTCACTATTCAGGGAAAAACACAAATACCTATCATATTATCAAAGATTGAAATAAATCAATACAAAAAAAAAAAAGATGAGAAGAAGATTACCCAGTAGAAAATACCAATAAACAGAGGGGAGGAGCAAGACAACAGAGATATGAAGGGAAGAGTCGTTTGAAGAAGCGAGGGTTCTGCAGATGAAACTTTTCACAAGTGTATGATGTTAAGACAAATCAAACAGTGAGTTGACACCTATAAAAATTGGGCTACACGTGTTGGGCTGCAAAAATAGGCCAATAGATAATTTTGGGCCAGGCTGCCTGGTTATCCCCATTTATAATATAGGAATAGATAACGAATATTTTTCAAAATATATAATGTGACAAAGGACTGACTTTTGGGAGGTGGAAGATGAGGTGTGGGTTGGGGTGGGGAAGTGGTGTGGGAGTAGGAGCGCGAATAAATTGAAAATATGAGAGTTTCGGAAAATGACTTTCCTTCTTATGCTAGTGAAGACATGTTTAAAACTTAAAGGCATAGAAAATATACTTTTAAGAAAAAACTTTCACAATATTTAAGTCAATTAAATATTAAAAAATTAAAACTAAAATATTTTTCCTCTATAAGAAACACATCCAATATTTACTTTTGTTTTTTTATTGTTCTAATTTATTTTACTTCAAATTAGCCATTTGCTATGTAGTTATGTGGAAACGCCGTGGTACAACTTGCATTATAGGGTTAGGCATCTTAGGCCACATTGATCCAGAGCCTATTGACTTAGATTAAACCTGCGGCCTCTTAAATATTGGGGCGTTATAGCTCGATATGCGACTTAACATCTATAGAACGTTTTGCCTGATCTCTAGCTAATAATGTTCAGGTTAAGGCTATTCTTATATGGGTCAAAACCTGTCCTAAAATACGTAAGTCAGGATGACATTAGCGAGACACTCTCACGCTTCCACGTGTCGGCTTAAAGAACATCATAGGTTGTGGTTGAAGACTTTAGCAAGGACTAAAGTCGAGGAGTTTTCAAGGATCGACGCCGAGGTTGAATACTCTTAATAAAGTTATAGCGGCTAGTATTAAGATAGTAACATTAAAGAGAATATTCTTGTGGATATTCTCTGTACTTGTACTGTTATGGTTTTTAGGAACATGCTCCCTATAAATAGAAAGAGACACAATGATTGACCTACTGTTTCACAGCTGTCGTTGATAGCATTCATGAGGTTGCTAGGGAAATCACTTGTTATTTTTGTCATTTCTCCTTGGTTACCTGTCATGTAGGCTTTTGTACGTACAAAGAAATAAGAGCTCGGGGTTTGTGAGGTTAGTGACTTGCGTTAGTGTGATGATCCAAAAGGTCATCCGGTGTATCCTTAGCTAATTCTGTATTTCAAGGTCGTGAAAAACTGATAAAAATGATGATTTTATATGAATTAATTGAATAAAGTTGACTTTAGTCAATATTTTTTGTAAACGGACCCGAACCCAAGATTTGAAGGTCCCGGAGGGTCCGTAGGAAAATATGGAACTTGGGGCATATGCCCGGAATCGAATTCCGAGGTCCTAAGTTCGAGAAATGAATTTTTAAAGAAACTTGTTTTCTGAAAAATATAAAGGTTTTTGAAAATGAAATTTGATGTGAAACTTGTGGTATCGGGCCCGTATCTTGGTTCCGAAGTCCGGTACAAGTTCGATATGATTTGTATGTGTTATATTTGAAGTTTGGTAATAAACGGACGTGGTTTGGCGTGATTCGGACAAAAAATGCATAATTCGAAGTTTAAGAAGTTTTGAGAATTTTTAGGGATTTTGAGGTTTAATCCGATTTTTATGATGTTATTTTGGTGATTTGATTACTCGAATAAGTCTGTAGGATATTTTTGAGGTTGTGTGTATATTTGGTTTTGAGCCCCGAGGGCTCAGGTGAGTTTCGTATAGGTGTCGGAGTGCAAAACCTTAGGAAAACTCTGGTGTTTTGGCTTGTTTCTTGTGTCTGATGTCTAATACTATGCGATCGCATAGCACCCTCCGCGATCGCATAGTACAGTGTGGAGGAGGGGATTCTGTTACACTATGCGATCGCATAGCATGTTCCGTGATTGCATAGTGTACTAGGCAGGCTAGGGGGATGGGGAAAAATGTTCAGTGCGATCGCATGACTTAGTCTGCGATCGCGTAGGGTGAGACTAGGGACTCAGTGCGATCGCACATGCTTATTCGAGATCGCGGAGCTTAAGAAAACAGTCCTCTATGTGATCGCAATCCCTTCTTCGCGATCGCATAGACTAAATTCATCCAATGATTGTAAAAAGTTCAAAACAGAATCAATACGGGATTAAACCCATTTTTCTTAAATTTCTTCTTCTCCACTCCTCTTGGGCGATTCTTGGGAGACTCCTTCATCATAATCTCGTAGGTAAGTAATCTTTAACTCGTTTTCTTCCATTTTCATCAACATCTATTAGATTTTAGGCTAAAAACATGGAAGTAAAGGTAGAAAATTGGGATTTTGGGTAGAGTTAGGACTTTTTTATTATTTGGGAATTTGACCTCGTTTTGGGGTCGGATTTCAAAACAAATTATATATTCGGGCTCGTGGGGGAGTGGGTGATTGGGTTTTTGTCCGAATCTCGTGTTTTGACCAAGCGGGCCCGGGGTTGATTTTTGGAATTTTGGGAAGAATGTTGGGAAATCTATAATTAAGCATTGAAATTTAATTGTTTAGCATTTATTTGATTTGGAGTTGGGTTCAAAAGGGAAAGCGGTGATAGAGGCTTGATTTGGATTCTTGGAGTCGAGGTAAGTGTTTGGCATAACCTTAGCTTGAGGGAATAGGTGTAGAGTCATATGTGCTACGTGTTTATCCCATGTTCAATGTATAGGTGAGGTGACGAGTACCTATGCATTGTTTTCAGGCATGCCCGTGAGTCGGTCCTTATGAAATATGCATTTGTTTCTTCGTTATTTACTGTGTTATGAAGTAGATTTCATTTTGGAGGTTACTCAATTGTTGGAAATACTTGGTTGTGAACTCTGTTGATTAATTGTTCGGTTGAGGATTATTTTGTTAAGTTTTACACTTGAGCGAGATTGGTTATAGTTGTGTCCCTTGGCGGGACGGTATTTGTTTCTATTGTTGTTCCCTTACCGAGATGTTATGATCATGATACATGTTATTGATTTTCCTTGCCAAACCGTTGTTCTTGATATTGTTTGGGTGAGGAAGAGTGTAAAGAACGAAGGGTGATGCCGTGTATTTTATTTGTTGCATTGTGAGGAAGAGTGTAAAGCACGAAGGGTGATGCCGTGTATTCATTTATTGCATTGTGAGGATGAGAGTAAAAGCACGAATGGTGATGTCGTGCCATGATTTTACATTTAAAAGCACGAAGGATAATGTCATGCCCTTTTATTTATTCATTGCATTGTGAGGATGAGAGTAAAAGCACGAAGGGTGATGCTGTGCACTTGTTTTGGTGAGGATGAGAGTAAAGCACGAAGGGTGATGCCGTGTACATATTTGCTCTGTGTAGTTGTTTTCCTGTTGACATTTATTTGTTTATATTGTTGCCTTGCTTAGCTATTCAATATTGTTTTCCCCTTGTTCCCCAATATGTTTTTCCCCGTTCTTTTGTACTTAATTGTTTACTTCTTGTCATTACTCTATTACGTGTTATTGAATTGCACAAGTATTTGTTGTTAGTCGTGTCCTAGCCTCGTCACTACTTCGCCGAGGTTAGGCTCTGCACTTACTCAATACATTGGGTCGGTTGTACTGATGCTACACCTGCACTTCTTTATGTTATGCAGATTACGGTACCAGATCCGGTGGACACTGATCGAGGGAGTATCCTTCAGTCCACAGGCGACACTGAGGTAGTCCTGCAGGCGTCCGCAGGCCTTGACGTCACCTCCTATCCCTTTCCTTTTCTGTCTTCTCTTGTATTTCCAAGGCAGCTGCACATGTTTATTTCAGACCTTTATTTTTAGTAAATTTTTGATCGTCTGTGAAATTGTGATACCAGTTCTGGGAGTTATGTAAGGATTTTGTAATATTAATTATTTAAATTGATGGTTTCTTGGCTTCCGTACTATTTATTCATTTTGTTCAGGTTCACTACTTTTCTTTTATATGATAATAACAAGGAAAATGAGTATTTTTATTGAAACGTTGGCTTGTCAAGCGTGTTCAACGTTAGACGCCATCACGGTCCCGACGGTGGGAATTCGGGTCGTGACAAGTTGGTATCAGAGCACTAGGTTGCTTAGGTCTCACAATTCACGGACAAACTTGGTAGAGTCTGAGGGATCGGTACAGAGACGTATGTACTTATCCCCTAGAGCCTGCAGAGTTAGGAATAACTTCACATTTCTTCTTCTCTGTCGTGCGATTTGAATTCTAAATGCTAATTGAGTTTCTATTCTATTCTCTCGCAGATGGCGAGAACGCGTGCTTCCGCATCTACCGATTAGCAACCCGATCCTCCTGTTGCAGCTCCTACGAGGGGTCAAGGACGAGGCCGAGAGGCAGGGGCAGGGCTCAGCCCAGAGCAGCAGCCCCAGTAGAGGACCCACAGGTAGGTTTTGCCGGTGAGGTTCCTGCTCAGACGGTTCCAGTTGGACCACCTCAGATCCCAGAGGGGTTCATTGCCACCCCGGTACTTAAGGACGCTCTGGTTCTCTTAGTGGGCCTTATGGAGAGTGTGGCTCAGGCCGTTCTACTTCCTACAGCACCAGCCGTCTCTCAGGTTGGAAGAGGGGCCCAGACCCCGTCTACCCCCACACCAGAGCAGTTATCTTCTCAGTTCCAGACTCCAGCACCTCAGACAACTGGAGCAACTCAGCCGGGTATTGTGGCACAGGCAGTTGAGGGGGCAGCTAAGTCTGCCGATGCTTTGTGAAGATATGATCGGTTCACCAAGTTATTCCCTACTACATTTACTGGTGCACCATCGGAGGATCCCCAAGACTACTTAGATAGTTGTTATGATGTTTTTCGGAACATGGGGATCTTAGAGACCAACGGGGTTGATTTTTCTACTTTTCGTCTTTTTGGTACCGCCAAGACTTGGTGGAGGGACTATTGCTTGACCAGACCAGCTGGGTCTTCGCCTTTGACTTGGGATCAGTTCTCCGAGTTATTCTTGGAGAAGTTTCTACCAGTTACTTAGAGGGAGGATCTTTGGAGGCAGTTTGAGCGTCTCCAGCAAGGATCTATGACTGTTACACAATATGAGACAAGGTTTATCACTTTGGCCCGACATGCTATCATGATACTCCCCACAGATCGAGAGAGGGTGAGGAGGTTTATTGAGGGGCTGGATCGGCCTATTAGACTCCAGATGGCCAGAGAGTCAGGTACTGATATTTCATTCTAGGAGGCGGCCAATGTGGCCAGACGTATTGAGATGGTTTTGTCACAAGGCAGTGGTCAGGGGTCTAACAAGAGACCTCGTCATTTTGGTCGATTCAGTGGTGCCTCATCTGGAGGCAGAGATTCTTTCG
>ML283868.1:57458-68650 GCA_005239495.1 Nicotiana undulata | reverse complement strand
ATAGGGCTCATTGTATCATTGAAGAACACAAATAATATTATTTTTCTCCCATGATTTCTCACACGTATAACCAGTGTCCCTCCCTGAGAACTTGGGTACGTTTGGTCTTGGATTCAAACCCACAACGGAAAAAGTAAAAAGGGCTAAAAGGGTGAAGCAGAAGGCGTGGGCACTTTCGAAGCCTATCCCGCGTCTCTCCAGGTCTTTTGTTAAGCCCGGTGCCAGGAAATGCCCAATGTCAACCGTTCTAAGCCCTATGGTTGACGTTGATGAAGAGTTAATTGAAAGGTTCCAAAGGTTGTTTGAGGACGTGAACATGGTAGAAGTCAAAGGACAGTCCAGCAAAACAGACGTGCAGTTCGTCGGGCCGAATGTAAAGCTTAACAATTGAAAAGCAACTCCTCTCCCTACTCGGAAGGAGTCTTGGTAGTTTGTTTTGGTTTCCTTTCTATCTGGGTTATTCCAGGGTTGTGACCCAGATTTTTATTTTTTACTTGTTGATGTACAAACCTTGTTATCCTTTATTTTCAATGAAATACAATTCCCCTTTTCCGTCTTTCCTGATAGTTCTTATTTTTGTTTTCTTTTCTCTTTGTACAGTTCTTTTTATGCTAGTTTCAATGACATGACATGCATGAGGAATCTTCGGCTCAGTCTTAAAAGTCAATCTGATTCTGAAATAATAGTCCAAGAAATAGAGTGTGATGATGAAACAGAATATGATGAGGATGAGGCATTCGAGGAAATTAGTAAGGAATTAAATCATTGTGAAGAAAAACCCAGGCCTAATATGAATGAAACGGAAGAAATCAATTTAGGAGATCCAGATAATGTTAGAGAAACCAAGATAAGTGTCCATCTTGAGCCACAAATCAGGGAAGAATTAATCAAAGCATTGTTTGAATATAAGGATGTTCTTGCATGGTCGTATGATGACATGCCAGGCTTGAGTACCGATTTGGTGGTCCACAAGTTGCCAATTGACCCAGCATTCCCTCCCGTCAAGCAGAAGCTGAGAAAGTTCAAAACTGACATGAGTGTGAAGATTAAGGAAGAAATCACAAAGCAGTTAGACGCAAAGGTCATTCGAGTCACGCGATATCCTATTTGGTTAGCTAATGTTGTGCCAGTGCCAAAGAAAGACGGCAAGACTAGGGTGTGCGTTGATTACCGTGATCTCAACAAAGCCAGTCCAAAGGATAATTTTCCATTGCCAAATATCCACATTTTGATTGACAAATGTGCCAAGCACGAGATCGGGTCTTTTGTGTATTGTTATGCGGGATACCACCAGATTTTGATGGATGAGGAGGATGCAGAAAAGACAGCATTCATAACTCCATGGGGAACTTATTGCTATCGGGTAATGCCATTTGGTTTGAAAAATGTTGGGGCAACTTACATGAGGGTAATGACTGTTGTGTTCCATGACATGATACACAAGGAGATAGAGGTCTACGTGGATGATGTGATCATAAAGTCAAAGCAGCAGGCCAACCACGTCAGAGATTTGAGAAAGTTTTTCCAAAGGCTCCGCAGGTACAATCTTAAGCTTAATCCTGCCAAGTGCGCATTTGGTGTTCCATCCGAAAAGCTGTTGGTATTCATAGTCACTCGTCGAGGTATTGAGTTGGACCCGTCAAAGATCAAAGCTATCCAAAAGTTTCCGCCTCCAGGGAACAAAACTGAGGTGATGAGTTTGCTCGGGCGTTTAAACTACATCAACAGATTTATTGCTCAACTCACGACAACTTGTGATCCCATCTTTAAGTTGTTGAAGAAGGATGATGCGGTCAAATGGACTGATGAATGCCAGGAGGCGTTCGATAAAATCAAGGAGTATCTGTCAAACCCACCTGTGTTGGTCCCGCCAAAACCCAGGAGGCCTTTAATTCTTTATCTGACGGTCTTGGACAAATCGTTTGGCTATGTGTTGGGTCAACATGACATCACAGGCAGGAAGGAGCAAGCCATCTATTATCTCAGCAAGAAGTTCACATCCTATGAGGTTAAGTACACTCCCCTTGAAAGGACATGTTGCGCCCTGACTTGGGTGGCACAAAAGTTGAAGCATTATCTGTCGTTCTACACTACTTACCTCATTTCTCTCTTGGATCCTCTAAAGTATATATTTCAGAAGCCTATGCCCACAGGAAGACTTGCGAAGTGGCAGATTTTTCTCACGGAGTTTGACATTGTCTATGTGACTCGGACCGCGATGAAAGCCCAAGCATTGGCCGATCATTTGGTCGAAAACCCGATCGACGAAGAGTATGAACCATTGCGAACTTATTTTTCGGATGAAGAGGTGATGCATATTGACGAGGTGGAGCAGGTTGAAAGACCAGGTTGGAAACTTTTCTTTGATGGAGCCGCTAACATGAAGGGTGTCGGAATAGGGGCAGTACTCATATCGAAAACAGGGCATCACTACCCTGTTACGGCTCAGCTTCGTTTTTATTGTACCAACAACATGGTTGAGTACGAGGCATGCATTTTGGGATTAAGGTTAGTTGTAGACATGGGAGTCCAGGAAGTTTTGGTCTTGGGAGACTCGGACCTCCTGGTGCACGAGATTCAAGGAGAATGGGAGACACGGGATTTAAAGCTCATACCGTATCGACAATGTTTGCATGATCTTTGTCAGCGGTTTCGATCAATAGAGTTCAGGCATATTCCAAGGATCCATAATGAGGTTGCCGATGCTTTGGCTACCTTGGCGTCAATGTTGCACCACCCGGACAAAGCTTATGTCGACCCTCTGCATATTCAAGTTCGGGACCAGCATGCTTACTGTAATGTGATTGAAGAGGAACTCGATGGTGAACCATGGTTCCATGACATTAGGGAGTACATCAGGATGGGGGTATATCCGGTGCAAGCCACAGGTGATCAAAAGAGAACAATTCGACATTTGGCTAGTGGATTTTTCTTGAGCGGGGGGGTTTTGTACAAAAGAATTCCAGATCTTGGGCTATTGAGATGCATCGATGCTAAGCAAGCCACGACTATCATGACCGAGGTACATTCCGGAGTTTGCGGGCCGCATATGAGTGGGTATGTTCTGGAAAAGAAGATTCTTCGAGAAGGGTATTATTGGATCACCATGGAACGAGATTGCATCAGATTCGTGCGAAAGTGTCATCAATGCCAGGTACATGGAGACTTGATTCACTCTCCACCATCTGAGTTGCACACAATGTCCGCACCGTGGCCCTTTGTTGCTTGGGGAATGGATGTCATTGGACCAATTGAGCCTGCGGCATCAAATGGGCACAGGTTCATTCTAGTGACCATTGACTATTTCACTAAGTGGGTCGAAACTAAAACTTTCAAATCTGTGACCAAGAAGGCAGTGGTCGACTTTGTTCATAAAAATATCATTTGTCAGTTTGGAATCCCCAAAGTAATCATCACAGACAATGGTGCTAATCTTAACATTCATTTGATGAAATAAGTGTGCCAACAGTTCAAGATTACGCATCGGAATTCCACTCTGTATCGCCCCAAGGCAAATGGAGTTGTTGAGGCAGCCAACAAGAACATAAAGAAAATACTTCGGAAAATGGTGCATGGTTCCAGGCAATGGCATGAGAAGTTGCCTTTTGCTTTGTTAGGTTATCGCACTACTGTTCGCACTTCAGTAGGTGCAACTTTTTATTCATTGGTATACGGTACCGAAGCAGTGATACCCGCGGAAGTTGAAATTCCATCTCTTCGGATTGTTGCTGAAGCCGAAATCGATGATGATGAATGGGTCAAAGCCCGTTTGGAGCAATTGAGTCTGATTGACGAAAAAAGACTGGCAGCAGTGTGTCATGGCCAGTTGTATCAAAAGAGAATGGCAAGGGCGTACAACAAAAAGGTGTGTCCCCGGAAATTTGAGGTAGGTCGGCAAGTATTGAAACGCTTCCTTCCACATCAGGCTGAAGCAAAAGGCAAGTTCGCCCCAAATTGGCAAGGGTCGTTCATCATAACGAGAGTGTTGTCCAATGGTGCTTTGTATTTAACAGATACAGAAGGCAAATGTGTAGATATTGCCATAAATCTGATGCAGTCAAAAGATATTATGTATGATTTCCCCGGTTTAAATTGTGTTTGTTTGTACTTGGCATGTTTGAAGATTGGAATGACGAAGGCATTTTATTCTACTATCTAAACACTTCACCCTTTGTTACCCCTTTGAGCCTTATTTATTTTCTTTCATACCCCTCTTTTGGAATCAGTAGCAAAGTTCAAAAACATGGACACAAAAGTTAAATAAAGAAGGAAAAGAATAAAAGAAAAAGAAAGAATGAAAAAAAAAAATAATAACAACAAAGCAATTCCTCATGAACTACGTTCGACCTGATTCCTTTTAAGGATACGTAGGAAGCCTCACGGTTCGGTCCCATCCAAATAAAAATTCAAAAGCCCCCAGGCAAAGAAACTGGGGCAGAAGTTGTGGCTATATAAAAGGTCTGATTCCAAAAGTTGTAGTTGTAAACCCACTCAATTTGTTTTGAGCCTTTATCCTTTCTTTCTAACCCCATCCAAAAGCCTGCATTACGGTCAAAAGAAAGACCTTCCGACTAATATTTGAGAGTTTCAAGTCAAGCGAGACAGAGGTATGATTCACACCAGGGGCAACACTCTGTGCCGTACAAAGGAAAACAAATAAATGAGAGAGTCTTATTGGTGAAAACCCTTACGGGAACTGTAAGGCGATGGTAAGCTGAGAGAATTATAAATGAGAGAGTCTTATTGGTGAAAACCTTCACGGGCATCGTAAGGCGATGGTAAGCTGAGAGAATTATAAATGAGAGAGTCTTATTGGTGAAAACCTTCACGGGCATCATAAGGCGATGGTAAGATGAGAGAAATTAAAATGAGAGAGTCTTATCGGTGAAAACCTTCACGGGCATCGTAGGGAGACAATGAGTTGAAAGATGAACAAATGAGAGAGGTCTGTTGGTGAAAACCCTTCAGGGCACCGCAAACCGAACAAGGTCAGCGACTTGGCGAAGAGATTGGGTTATGGAGGTCCCGGGCATGAGATATGACAACTGAAAGTTGATTGGTTGAACAAGCTGGGTTGATTAATCCGAAATGCATGTCATGATCATTGGTTCCAGTGCCTCACCCAGATAAGTCGTTTTTCCTTTCTCTCCCACAAATAGTCATCATGTTTCGAATTTTCTTCTTTATTCCTAATTCTCCAAGTCATTTCATTTCATTTCTTTTGGGATTATTTTCTTTAAGGCTTTACCAATGTCAGCAGTGTTTAAGCAAGTAAAAGAAGGATTCCAAAGCTTACTACCAGCTTCCGAAATTGCACGAAGCAAAGTGCGGCCAAAGCATACCAGAAATAGCACAATGCAAAAAGGGGAAATAAGGTGTTAGTGAAAGTTCAAATGGTCGAGTGGTTTGTGAATGTTGTGGAAGATGCAGGGTTTTCAAATGGGAAGGACAGAAATATAAACCATCAGTTTGAGTATAGGTCATTCGGTTCTTTCAGGGTCATGTGGTTGAGATTCAGTCAGAAAGTCGAACAAATTCTTGGCCAAGTACAAAGCAACCAGTTAGAACAAAGCGCAGCAGTGGGAAGGCCATCCTCATCAATAATTCCACAAACTAACCACCACATTTTTCAAACTGATAAAGTTTTCTTAGATTGAAACAGGGGCCAGAAAAATTTTCTGATTTGCAGGGACCCTCCATGAGGAAAGCATGATTCAGGGGCAAGGAATTTTGTTCTTTCTACAGAGATCCTCCAGGAAGAGAGCCTGGCTCAGGTAAGTATATTCTAAGTTCTCAGGACCCTCCTGGATAATGGGATTTAGTTTTCAAGTTCTCAGAACCCGCCTGGATAATGAGATTTAATTTGAAGTTCTCAGAACCCTCCTGGACAATGGAACTTAGTTAAAATTGAAAACATCCATGAGTAGCAAGATCTAGCATAAGCTCTACTTTGAGGAAAAATAGTTGGCTTTAAAGTTTTCATTCCTAAGATGAGATTCAATTTGAAATTTTCAGAACCTTACTGGATAATGGGATTTAGTTTAAATTCTTAGAGATTTTGGGTAACATGATTCGATTAACATTCACAGGTGTGCCCAGATACCAAACTGGGGTAGAAAGTTTCTTTGTTTGTCTGTTTGTTGTAATCAGGCACCCACCTGGAAAACAAGGGAATGCAGTTCACGTTTTGGCAATCAGGCACCCACCTGGAGAACAAGGGAATGCACTTCAAGTTGTTGGCAATCAGGCGCCCACCTGGAGAACAAGGGAATACAGTTCAAGTTGTGGAAATCAGGCGCCCACCTGGAAAATAAGGGAATACAGTTTCGAGTTTTGGAAATCAGGCGCCCACCTGGAAAACAAGGTAATGCAGTTCAAGCTTTGTCAATCATGCGCCCACCTGGAGAACAAGGGAATGCAGTTTAAAGTTTTGGCAATCAAGCGTCCACCTGGAAAACAAGGGAATACAGTTTCGAGTTTGGCAATCAGGCGCCCACCTGGAGAACAAGGGAATACAATTCAAGCTTTGGCAATCAGGCGCCCACCTGGAGAACAAGGGAATGCAGTTCAAGATTTTGGCAATCAGGCGCCCACCTGGAGAATAAGGGAATACAGTTCAAGTTGTGGAAATCATGCGCCCATCTGGAAAACAAGGGAATACAGTTTCGAGTTTTGGAAATCAGGCGCCCACCTAGAAAACAAGGGAATAATGTTTGGAGTTTTGGAAATCAGGCACCCACCTGGAGAATAAGGGAATGCAGTTTCGAGTTTTGGCAATGAGGCGCCCACCTGGAAAACAAGGGAATACAGTTTCAAGGTGAGGAAATCAGGCACCCGCCTGGAGAACAAGGGAATGGAATCCAAGCCTCGGTAATCAGGCACCCACATGGAAAACAAAGGAGACCATTTCAAAATTCAATCCGTGTTAGCAACAACAGAAATTTGCTTCGGGGGCGCAAGTCAACAGTTCAAGATGCACGACAGGACTGTAGAAGCAACAAGACCAAGTTTGAAGATGGTAGATAGGATTCTTGTAATTCATAGATCGTAGTTTAGCTTAACTTCTTTTATTTCTGGTGTAAGAAGGAGATCAGCAGTAGTAACAGCAACAACCGCAGTAAAACCACAGTTACTCGGTAGTCCCAGCTACCAAAAAATTCCAGAACTACACTAACTTGATTCCTTTATAGCCAAGGATATGTAGGCAACCTCGGAAGCAAGGTTCAGTCAAACTTTTCAAAAATGCTTCCCATGGAGTATCCGAGCGGGCAAAATCGCTCGTATTCGCTCACTTTATCTTTGCCCGAAAACTTTGCATGTTCCTGAGCAAAGAGGGGCAGCTGTGAGCGCGTGATTTTTCCCCGAATAATAATACTCCTACAAAAGTCACAAAACAGATTTTCTGGTTTATTTCAATTGTTTATAGAATTTTAGGATTATCTGTGGAATTGTTTGCATTCAGTGGCATTTTAATGTTTTTTTTAATCACGGAAAAATACCCAAAATATTAGAATTTCATGCATTGCATTTCAATTGTTGTTCGTATTTTAAGGCTAATTAAAACAAAATCACAAAAATGCGGTCATTTGTGCATATTTAGCTTCTAGTTTAGTTTAGTACTTCTTTGTTTTTTAGTTAAATAAGTAATTAAGTTAGATATAGAGATTAGATTTGGTTAATTAATTAAGTTAGATATATAGATTAGATTTGAATTAAGGCTTTATTTAAATCTTTAATTTATTGTATTAGTTGTAGTTTTAAAATCAAGAAAGGGGAAGTTGGTCTGGACCCGAAATTGGGCCAAACCAGCCCCCTGAGCCCAAAAGGTTTTCCCTCCCCCCGTTTCTCCCCTGGCCCAGCCCCTGCCCAGGCCCAAGAGCAATTACCCACCAACGACCCAAATCAAATTCACCCGGTCCAGCCCCATCTCCCCACTTAATAAAACTACGTCGTTTTGAGCCAAACGAATCCCAGCCGTTGATCTCCCCATATCCAACGGTTGGGAACTAATAATTAATAAGTATATAATTGTCCTAAACTACCCCTACCCCCCTCATTTAAAAGTCTAACACCCCCAGCCCTCCCCCTCCGTCTCTTTCTCCTCTCTAATGACCGGTCATCCCCCGCCGTCTCCCACCATGGCTCCACCGTTCCTCCGCCTTGCTCCGCCGGCCGAAAATCACCACCGGCGGCGGAGCACCACCAATCCGCCCCAAATTTATACCAAATAACCCTCTCTTTACCCTGAACCCCATCCCACTATTGGTTTCCCCAAATAAACGCCCAATCTCGGTTATTTTTAGATCTAGGAATCTAAAACTTAGATACCCATGTCTGGTCGACTTGAAGACCTTCGATGGCTTCTACCTACATGAATCGATAGCTCTCGTTGAGGGCTATTTATTCATGTGGGTTGAAGTTATTTCCAAACCCGTCGGAGTCCGGCCAAGGTCCAGCAACCTCATTTTTCGACCAAAAATCCCTCAAACGGGTACTCTCTTTATTTTATTTTTCTATTTGTTTATGTATATATTATTATGAAAATATGCTTTTGTCTTAGTCACTGATTTTTCCGTTTTGTCTAGGATTAGTCTTTGTTTCTTTCTTATTTACTCTGCCCTTGTTAATCACTGTTCTGTTTATGATTCAAATCACTTGAGTTTATAATTTGTTTACGCGTTCTGTTTCAAATGTTACAAGTTAATTTGTGATTAGTATTAGCTTTCTCGGTTTTTTCTTTTATTTGTTTGATTTTTCAAGACACTTATATGTATGGATTTCTGTCGACAATCAAGCATGAATGATTAGTTGTTTAATCCATAAATTTTTTGTTAAAACACTGTTAGTTCTTGATTGTGTATAACTATGTATGGTTGTTAAAGTTTTCCTGTTAACATCATCGAATTTGTAGATCTTTTTTTTTGTTCAAAATTAGCACTTATTTTATTCATACATGGCCTTCCATAATCCAAGCAGCTAATTACTAAATTAACTAGGTTGGTTGATCATTTAGGATAACACTTGATTCTGAACCAATGAATTGTCATGAATCAGTCAAAGCGACGAATTTCTGAAAAATACCTAAGCTTAGCAATTAATTAGTCTTTGGTAGTAAAAAATAATTAGGTTTAATTAACTAAGGTAAATCAGTTAACCTAGGTTTAAGGAACTAAACTACTTGACTTAAACTAATTAACAAGAATTGGTACCTAATGGTGAAATTAATCTAAAACCAGGAACCTAATCAATTAACCTTTAACTATTAACCTAACTTTAGTTAAGAATGACTGGTAGTTAACTAAAGAACATAACTAGGGTTAGTTAACCAAAGTTTAATAACAACCCAAAAAGCATTCTAGGTTGGTTAAATCAGATGTCTTAAGGGGTATTAGGGTCATTTTAAGGGCTGGAAAATTCTGGAATAAGGGCAGTTGTCCCAAAGGATAAGGGTGACAGCTGCCATAGTACTATTTTCAGCTCTTGGATGAGGAATATGCCAAAGCATATCCCATCCTTGAGCTCCATATAAGTAGACCCTCTTTTTACATATTCTGGGATTTCTTTTTTACACTGAAAATTTTCTTTTTAGAGACTGAAAAAGCATTATCCCATATTCTACAAACTCTTTTCTAAAGATTGAATCTACCATCCTTGCTCACTAAAAAAAATCTTTTCCAAACTTATGAAAATGGCTTTTTTTTGTTTGATGATCTGATTTGAAAAAATATTTCTTGCTTATATTGTCAAACTCTGGGCTGGTTTTCTACTGTTGCTACTATTTTATCTGGTTAAGCTTTTGGCTGCTGCTGATCTTGCCTCTATTTTTGATGTATTGTTGTTACTTTACCTTTATTTGGTCAAGATTTGGGTTGATTTTCTCTTCAAACGGTATGTAACTGTATGATATTATTGCAAGATTCAAAAATACGAACCTCATATTCCTCTTTGCTCGATTTTGTCTTCTTCTATAACTGAATTGTTGTTATTTTTGACTTTGGTCAACATTCTTGGTAAACGGACCCGGACCCATGATGTGACGGTCCCGGAGGGTCCGTAGGAAAATATGGGACTTGGGCATATGCCCGAAATTGAATTCCGAGGTCCCAAACCCGAGAAATGAATTTTTAAAAAAAAATTGTTTTCAGTAAATAATAAAGGATTGTGGAAATGAGTAATTATGTGAAAGCCGTGTTACTGGGCCCGTATTGCGGTTTCGGAGCCCGGAACAGGTTTATTATATGCTATTTGTCCTATCTGTGGAATTTGGTGTAAAACGGGCTTGATTTGATTGGTTTCGGATCCAAATAAGGAAAGATGGAGTTAATGAACTTGTGGGGTTTCTAAAGAATTTGAAATTTGGCTTGAGAGGTGATTTTATGTTCCCAAGTTCCGAATGAAATTCCGAGACCGGGAATAGTTCTGTTGTGTCAATTATAACTTATCTGCAAAATTTGAAGTCATTCTGAGTGGTTTAGGCCGGTTCGGCGCGTTGAAGTGAATTCTAGAATTTCAAAGTTCTTAAGTTTGATTAATTTAGTTTTGGGGTTTGATTTCGAGTTTCGTTATTGTTTTTCATGTTCCGAAAGTTCGAACGAGTCCGTATCATGAATACAGACTTGTTGGTGCTTTTGGACGGGGTCCCGAGGGGCTCGGGTGTGTTTCAGACCCCCGGGAGCTAAGTTGGAAAAACCAGAAAATCTGTTATCTGGTTTCCTTCTCTACGATCGCAGAAGGTGGGTTGCGATCGCGGAGAAGGATTTTGCTGGGTTTGTGATTGTTCACTGCGATTGCAGCCTCCTCTTCGCGATCGCAGAGGTCTCCATTCCACACCTTCGCGATCGCATCACGTTTCTTGCGATCGCAATGGGTCGCGTCTGGGGCCGGGTGAGTTTGTTCTTCGCGATCGCCGGACCCATGTCGCGATCGCAGAGGTCTTGCCAGTTATTCTTTGCGATCGCAGGCCTCTTGTCGCGATCGCAGTGAAGGAATCACTGGGCAGTGTTATTAAATACGGGAATTAGCCTCATTCCACCATTTTCATCTTCCTCCTCAATATTTTTGAGAGCTTCTCAAAGAACCTTCCTCCATTAAAATTGAGGTAAGTAAATTTCATAGTTTTATTAGTTTCAAACACTAATTCCTAGTTAAATTCACTAATAAATCATCTAAAAATCATAGAATTAGGTAGTAAA
>ML283868.1:0-57185 GCA_005239495.1 Nicotiana undulata | reverse complement strand
TTTAGGGTTCTTGGGGATTTTGGGATTTTTCCATGTTAGGCCATGAATTCTTGCATAAATTACATAACTTCGATCCTTAGACTCCGGGTAATTGATTCCTTCATGAATTTTCGAAAATCCGAACGTGTGGGCCCGGGTTCGAATTTTAGTATTGTCATAGGAATGGTAGGAAATGTATAATTTGGCTTGGGAATTGGTTTATGGAGTACTTATTAATGATTATAAATCCATTATGTCTAGATATTCCCGATTCGGAGTTGAATTCGAGAGGAAAGGCTGTGATCGAGGCTTGACCTGCATTTTCTTGGAGTCGAGGTAAGTGTTTGGCTTAACCTCAGCTTGAGGGATTAGGTATAGAGTCTTACTTGTTATGTGAAACTCATGTCCAACGTATAGGCGTGGTGACGAGTGCCTATGCGTTGCGGTCAAGCATGCCCGTGAGTCAATTGTGATGAAACTTACTGTGTTCTTATTATTCTCCGCATTATGAGTAATTGGTGAATTAAAAGTGATACCTTGATGTTGTTTCATGACGTGGAGAGTTATTGAGTGATTTATTTCAGTTGAGGTTTACACTGTTGAATTTGTAATTCTGACGCGAGGTTGGTTATAGCTGAGACCCTTGTCGGGCATTTGTTGATGTTATTATTGATGATTTCTCCTTCCCGGGGCAATCGAATTGTATTGATGTATTTCTATGCACTTGGGACTTCTTGGTATTGACTCTCACTTTATGTTGTTGCTTAGTGTTATTTTATATGCACGAGGGGACATTCCGTGCCGAGTGATTGTGAGGTTATGCACGAGGGGACATTCCGTGCCGAGTGATTATTTTATATGCACGAGTGGACATTCTATGCCGAGTGATTGTGAGGTTATGCACGAGGGTACATTCTGTGCCGAGTGTTATCATATATGTACGAGGGGACATACCGTGCCGAGTGATTGTGAGGCTATACACGAGGGGACATGTCGTGCCTTTCTATGTTCATTATTTGTTGAGAAGTTAAATTTCTACCTTGTCTTTACGTTTCATTTATTACTTTGTTCTGCAGTGCCCGCATATTGTTATCCCTACCTCTATAGCATGTTCTCCCCGTATCTGTCTTACTTGCTTATTTCTGTTGCCAATGTTTTTCCTGTTATTATATAAAATTGCACAGGTACATATGTTGTGTTGGTCCTAGCCTCGTCACTACTTCGCCGAGGTTAGGCTCGACACTTACTCAGTATATGTGGTCGGTTGTACTGATGCTACACATGCACTTCTTATGTTGTGCAGATTACGCAACCGGACCCGGAGATCACTGACGATCGGAGCATCTCATTCAGTCACACAGGAGTCTCGAGGTAGACCCGCAGACGTCCGTGGTCCTTGACGTCACCTTCTACTTTCCACTTTCAGCTCTGTCTTACTTTGTATTTCAAAGACAGTCTTATGTACTTATTTCAAACCTGTTGTTTGTAGTAATCTCTTAGATAGTCCGTGAGTATGTGACATCAGTTCTAGGATTTTTTTATGGGTTTTATTTCGAAAAGTGCTATGTTGTATTTTGGGTTATTTTGTTAAATTTTATATGGTGGGCCATCGAAGCCTTGGTTATCTTGTTCGTATTCATTGTTAATAAGTTTTATTTAGTTCAAACGTTGGCTTGTCTAGCGGGTTCAATGTTAGACGCAGTCATGGCCCGAAGGTGGGATTTTTGGGTCGTGACACACACCTAGTAGGTATATGCGCTCACTGGGGGGGTGTACAGACTCCAGTGGGGTTCCTTCAGCTCAAGCGATGTATCAAGCCAATCATGGCATAAATCAATGAAATGTGTTACGACGTGCAGACCAATCCCATATATATCCTCACAATCAGGCCATCGGTCTCACTCGATCATCAACCTCTCCATTCTCTCGAGCTCTCAGAAATCATGAAAACCTGCCCAAACAGTAATGACATGATGTATCAACAAGGAATAATATAGACTGAGATATGATATGCATGTAAAACTGAGACTGAGTACAAATAACAATTAATAGGTAATACAACATGTAACGCGGCCTCTATGGGTCCCAACAGTACCAACACATAGCCTAAATATGATTTCTAGCATGATTTGCAGTCAAATTTCTATAACACATGGAGAGCATACAACTAGCAATAAGTTGTTCAACTTCACAGTTCCATGGAATGAACTAAGTCACAATTCCAGCGGTGCACGCCCACACGTCCATCACCTAGCTTGTGTGTCACCTCCAAATCAACCACAAGACACATAATACGGGGTTTCATACCCTCATAACTAGATTTAGAACTGTTAGTTACCTCAATTCTAGCAAATCTCTACTCCAACATACCTTTGCCTCGCAAATCGGCCTCTAAATGCGTCGAATCTAGCCACAAACAATTCGATACAAGTCAACACGAGCTAAAGGAATCAATTCCATAAGAAATACTACGTTTTAAATCAAAAGTCAAAAAGTCAACTCAAAAGTTAGCCCCTGGACCCACGTCTCAAAATCGGGTAAAAGTCACAAATCTGAACACCCATTCGACCACAAGTCCACCCATACCAACATTACTCAAATCTGATATCAAAATCCCATTCAAAACCTCAAAAATCTAGCCTAAGAACTTTTCTTCATTTCCCCCAATTTTTCACCCCAAATCACAAATTAAATGATCGAATCAATTATCAAAGCAAATGTGAGAGAGATGGCAATTAAATCCAATTTTAGGCCGACCAACGAGAGGATAATGATGATAAAGACTAGGGTGTTGATTTTGCGGGGGATTCGACTGACGAAGGTGAGCAATGTAGTGGAGATGAGGAGATGCTTTAAGTTGGCTCACCTGCCTTGCCAAAAATTGGCACTTCATAAAAGTTGAACTCAAGCAGCAAGCTCAATGAAAAGGCTCCAGGTTTTGTCCCTAAAAATAGGCAGCAACAGATCACAACAGCTGCTATTTCGATGGACCAAGCAGTAGACAAAAGTTCTGGGCAGCAGCAGCTTAATTCTAACACACCAACTGGTAATTGTATGACTGATCAACATGAGGTAGAAATGTTAAATCCTGGAAAGCAGCAGCAAACTTAAACTATGTCAAAATCAGTTAAGGCAACAACGACTCCTGGACAACAGCGTGTAGGCAGTAATCGCAACTACAAGTAATGCACATCAGCAACAGATTATTAGTATCGAATATAGAAAGCTATTGGACGTAATGGTAAGTTCAAAACCTGTCAATTCGTTAAAACTTAATACTTGTAGTACTGGACGTGTGGGGAAAAGTAGGAACAAAATGCAACACATTGAGATACAACAACAAAAACATCAGCTTTGGTAAATATACAAGATGGAGCACTGATGGCCCAAGATCTGTTTCAAGATATGTCAAATCGGGGGAACTTGGGGAGAGATTTTTATGAAGAAGGTGAGGAAGAAGCAATGATACAACAGTGTCGTGCAGAGGCAACAAGGAAAGGTGATTTATCACCAAGGCATAGCGGACAAAGCAAGAAGATTCACACAAGGAAGAAGAGTTGGGACGACAGGTTGAATGAGGAAGCAAATGTTAGGCGACTTCCCATGAGAGTCGCCAAGCAGAAACAAGCTACCACAACCACATCTACGAGATCCAGTCGTTAAAAAACGAAGTCATAAACTTTGAAGATATTTTAAAGAGATGGGATGAAGATGAAAAGGAATTACAAATAGAAGAAGTTGCAATCTCGGACAAGAAGGGACAAGACGTTAATTATTACTTCATTTTATTATGTCACTATGTTAGTATACTCATTTGTAATATCATCACAGAGTATGTTAAAAACTCTGTGATGATCATAGAATATTTAGTACTTTCTAGTTCGTACTTTTTACATGCATGCTAGTAGATGAGGCTTTTTATGCCTCGATAGGATTAGTAAGGTAAGGTTTAGCCCAGTAATTGTTTGCTCATGGCCTATGCCTTTGGGAAAATACCCAAAAGGCTATGAGATTATATGCCCTCGTGAGACTTTGTCGGCAGCTACACCATGATTCCTCTACATGAGGCTGCCATATAGGGCATTGTGAGGCGCAGAGGAGTGATTATATAGCCAAGGCATAGAGGCAACACTACTGGTACTATTGTCCCCCTTATTTGTACTTTTCCTATGTGGTTCTTTTTTCCGTTTTTTATTATTAATAAAACTAGCCTTAGGCACCTCTCCTAGTGGATTTGCTTTAAAAAATGATGGAATCAAAGACATAATCATGGAAATTAACCAAAACTAGTTAAGAATCACTTACCCCAAACACCCACGTGAAAATCTCTCCAAAAATCACCTTATACCAAGCTCCCAAATCATTTTTGTGTTATGAACTCAAAACCCTCGTTTTTGAAACTTATAATCTGCCCAGTTAAGCCTTCATCGCGAACGCGACCTTCACCTCGCATTCGCGTAGCAAAATTAGTTATGCTGCCCAAAACCTCCTACGCGAACGCGTTCAACAACTCGCGAATGCGATGCTTCGCTGACCCCTTACTTCGCGAACGTGATCTATCTTCCGCGAACGCGTAGACCAGCCGCGTGGGGTCTCAGCTGCCTCTTCTCTTCTTCACGAACGCACCATCTTTCTCACGTTCGCGATGCACCCATTGCCCAAACCTTCGCAAATGCGGCCCTCTCCTTGAGAACGTGAAGAACAAACCCTAACACAAGACCTTTCTTGTGAACACATAAGAGGAAACCAGTTATAGCAAAACCAGAAGTCTTCAACCATAATGCCACGTACAAAATTGATCCGTAGACTATCCGAAACTCACCCGAGGCCCTCGGGGCCTCAACTAAACATACCACCAAGTCCCAAAATATTATACGAACTTAGTTGAGCCTTCAAATCACCTCAAACAAAATCAAAAAAACGAATTGCACCCCAATTCAAGCCTATAGAAATTAAGGACATTTTGGCTTCTACGAACGACGCTGAAACCAATCAAATCACGTACGGTTGACCCTAAATTTTGCACACAAGTAAAGTTTGACATTACGGACCTACTCCAACTTTCGGAATTAGAATCCGACCCCAATATCAAAAAGTCCACTCCTGGTCAAACTTCCCAAAAATTCAACTTTCGCCATTTCAAGCCTAATTCAACTACGAACCTCTAAATCACAATCCGAACACACTCCTAGGTCTGAAATCACTCAACGGAGCTAACGGAACCATCTAAACTCCATTCCGGAGTCATTAACACATAAGTCAACATTCGCTTGACTATTTCAACTTAAGCTTTCTATTATGAGACTAAGTATCTCGATTTATTCCGACTGGGCTGTTACATCCTCCCCCTCTTAAACAAACGATTCATCCTCAAACGGGTCTCGAAACATACCTGGAGTCTCAAATAGGTGTGGATATTTGCTCCGCATCTCCGGCTCGGTCTCCCAAGTATCTCCTCAACTGACTAACCTATCCACTGCACCTTCACTGAAGCTATGTCCTTTGACCTTAACTTCCGAACCTGCAGATCCAAAATGGCCACCGGCTCAACATCATAAGTCAAATCACCATCCAACTGAACCATGTTGAAATCCAAAATAGGGGACGGATCACCGACGTACTTCCAGAGCATAAAAACTAGGTGGCAAGGCAAGCTTGTAAGCCACCTCTCCAGTCCTATGAAGTACCTCAAACGGGCCAATAAATCGAGGGATCAACTTGCCCTTGTTCCTAAATTTCATAACACCCTTCATGAGTGATACCTTGAGAAGAACCTTCTCCCAAACCATGTAAGCAACATCACGGACCTTCCTGTCGGCATAACTCTTCTGTCTAGACTGCATCATGCGAAGCCACTCCTAAATAATTTTAACCTTGTCCACACCATCTTGAACCAAGTTAGTACCCAATTTGTAGCCTCTCCCATCTGAAACCAACCCGCTAGGCTATATCGTCTCCCACACAAAGCGTCATATGAAGCTATCTGAATGCTCGACTGGTAGTTGTTGTTGTAGGCAAACTCCACGAGCGGCAGAAACTAATCCTGCGAACCCCTGAAATCAATGACACAAGTGCGTAACATGTCCTCCAATACCTGAACAGTGCGCTCGGACTGTCCGTCTGTCTGAGGGTGAAATGTTGTGCTCAACTCAACCCGTCCCAACTCTTGCTGCACGGCTCTCCAAAACTACGATGTAAATTGCGTGCCCCTATCTGAAATGATGGACACTAGTATACCGTGAAGGCGAACAATCTCTCGGATGTAAATGTCAACTAATCGCTCTGAAGAATAAGTAGTCTCAACTGGAATGAAGTGCGCAGACTTGGTCAGCCGATCCACAATCACCCAAATAGCGTCAAACTTCCTCGAAGTCCGTGGGATCCCAACTACAAAATCCATGGTGATCCCCTCCTATTTCCACTCTGGAATATCTAGCCTATGAAGCAATCCACCCGGTCTTTGATGCTCATACTTTACCTGCTGATAGTTAAGGCATCGAGTTACAAACCCTACTATATCCTTCTTCATTCACTTCCACCAATAATGCTGCCTCAACTCCTGATACATCTTCGCGTCACCTAGATGAATGGAATACCACGAACTGTGGTCCTCCTCAAGAATCAACTCACGTAGTCCGTCTACATTAGGCGTACAAATCTGACCATGCATCCACAATACCCCATCATCCCTAATAGTAATATCTCTATCATCACCGCGATTAACCATGTCCTAAAGGACAAACAAATAAGGATCATCATACTGGCGCTCTCTAATGCGATCATATAAGGAAGACCGAGAAACCACACAAGCTAGAAATCGAATAGGCTCCTAAACATCTTATCTCACGAACTGGTTGGCCAAGGCCAGAACATCAACTGCAAGCGGTCTCTCCCTAATAGGAATGAATGCAAGGCTAACCATACTCACTGCCTTTCTACTAAAGGCATCAGCCACCACATTGGCCTTCCCGGATGATACAGAATAGTGATATCATAGTCCTTTAGCAGCTCCAACCATCTTCAGTTCCTCAAATTTAGATCCTTCTTTTTGAACAAGTGTTGGAGACCCCGATGATCTGTAAATACCCTACAAAACACACCATAGAGATAATGCCTCCAAATCTTCAATGCATGAACAATGGCAGCCAACTCCAAATCATGAACAAGCTGGTTCTTCTCTTGGGGCTTCAACTGACGTGAAGCATAAGCACTCACTCTACCTCCCTGCATCAGGACACATCCAATACCGATTCGAGAAGCACCACAATACACTGTATAAGAGCATGAAGATGAAGGCAAAAATAGAACTGGAGTTGTGGTCAAGGCAGTCTTGAGCTTCTAAAAGCTCTCATCACACTCATCCGACCACCTGAAAAATAGCACTCTTCTGGGTTAATTTGGTGAATGGTGATGCAATAGACGAGAAACCCTACACGAAGCGATGATAATAACCGGCCAAGCTGAGAAAGCTCCGAATATCTATAGTTGAGGACGGTTTGGGCCAACTCAGAGCCTCTCTATCTTCTTCGGATCCACCTGAGTACCCTCACTGGACACCATATGCCCTAGGAATGCCACTAAAATAAGCCAAAACTCCCACTTGGAGAACTTATCATAAAGCTTCTTCTCTCTCAACTGCTGCAACACAATCCTCAAATGCTCGACATGCTCCTCCTAGCTACGAGAGTACACAGGATACCATCAATGAGAATTATGACAAATGAGCCAAGATAAGGCTGAAATACACTGTTCATCAGATGCATGAATGTTGTTCGGGCGTTGGTCAGCCCAAAATACATCACGAAGAACTCATAATGACCATAAAGGTCCTGAATGTTATCTTTGGAATATTCGTGTCCTGAATCTTCAACTGATAATACCCAGACCTCAAGTCAATCTTAGAGAACACCTTCGCTCCCTGAAGTTGGTCAAACAAATCATCAATGCGCGGTAAAGGATACTTGTTCTTTATTATGACTTTGTTCAGTTGCCTATAATCAATGCACATCCTCATAATACCATCCTTATTCTTCACAAACAGAGCCGGTGCACCCCAAGGCGACACACTAGGCCTAATAAACCTCTTATCAAGAAGTTCCTAAAGCTGCTCTTTCAATTCCTTCAACTCTGCTGGTGCCATACGATACGGTGGAATAGAAATGTGCTGAGTCCCCGGCACCAAGTCAATATCCCTGTCGGGCGGCAGGCCCGACAAGTCTGCAAGAAACATATCCAAAAATTCTCGCACCAACGAAACAGAATCAATGGTAGGGGTATCAGCACCAACATTCCTCACAAAGGCCAAGTAAAATAAACAACCCTTCCCAATAATCTGATGGGCCTTCAAATATGAAATCACTCTACTGGGAATGTAGTTTAGAGAACCTCTCCACTCAATCCTTGGCAACCCCAGCATCGCCAACGTCAGGGTCTTAACGTGACAATCCAGAACAACGTGACATGGAGACAACCAATCCATACCCAAGATCACGTCGAAATCCACCATACTAAGCAATAAGAGATCAATTCTAGTCTCCAATGCCCCAATAGTCACTACGCACGACCGATATACACGGTCCACAACATTAGTATCCCCACTAGCGTAGATACATGAACCAATGAAACTATTAATGACTCATGAGGCATATCCATAAAATGAGCAAAATACGATGAGACATACGAATAAGTGGAACCAGGGTCAAATAATACAGAGGCATACTTGTGGAATACTAAGACAATATATGTGATCACTGCATCTGAAGCAACGACATCTAATCTAGCAGGAATATCATAGAACCAGGCATGGCCTCCACCTGATCGGCCGCCCCTAGCTAACTGAGCCCCACCCTAAGTTGGCTGGGCGGGTGGTGAAGTAACTGGTGCTAAAGTCACAGCCTGAATCCTCTATGTACTGGACCTCTCGGGCAACGAGGACACTGCCTCCACATGGTCCCAAACTTCCCACACTTAAAGCAACTCCCCGATGCTAGTGGTGGAGACTGAAGGGAGCCTCGAGAACCGGGATAACTTCTAGAAGGATCCGGCATTGACGAACCCTGAACCGATGGAGAACGGAAAGAACTCTGAGCTTGAAGAGCACTAAGAGATGACTGACCCTGATGAGAACTGTATGAACCATGGCCGGAGGAACACCGCTGAAACCACCTAATCCACGAGGCCTCTTGGACTCCCTCTCATCCCGCTCCTGACTGCGGACCATCTCTATCTACCAAGTAATGTCGGCCACCACATCAAAAGTAGCGCCAGATACCCTCTCCCGAGTCATAAGCAACCGCAACTAATATGTCAGGCCATCAATGAACCTTCTAATCCTCTCCCTATCAATGGGGACCAACCAAACTGCGTTGTGAGCCAACTCAAAAAACCTCATCTCGTACTACATTACAGACATGCCCTCCTGTCGAAGCTGCTCAAACTGTCTGCACATCTCCTCCCTGCGAGACTACGGCACAAACTTCTCCAAGAAGAGGACGGAGAACTCCTGCCATGTAAGTGGTGCTGCACCGACCAGCCTGCGCCTCTCATAAGCCTTCCACCATCTGAAAGCAACCCTAGAGAACTGAAAAGTAGTGAACGAGACCCCACTGGTCTCCAAAATACCCACTGTAAGAAGAATCCGTTGGCACTTATCCAAGAACCCTTAGGTATCCTCCGACTCAGCACCGCTAAATGATGGAGGTAGAAGCCTTACAAATCTCTAAAGTCTCTTATACTCATCATCAGTCTCAATGGGGACCACCGGGGCCTGAGCAGCTGCAACCAGCTGGGTTGGTAGTACCTCCGGTATCTGAAGTCCTTGTATCACCTGCTCTAGAGTACGGGCAGTAGGGGTATGAGTACCTCCCCCGGCTTGAGAAATGGCGGGTGCGTCCTGTGCCAAAACCACATAAGCAAGGCCTGTGCAAACATTCAATATATAGGCCAAAGCCTCCTGAAGGCCTGGAACCACGATGGGCACAGCGGGTGCCTGAGTTGGCCCCACTGGATCAGCCCTATCTGGAACTTGCTCCTCTAGTGGAGAAATTGGAGGATCTGTAGGTGTTGCCCTAGCTACTGTACGAGTTGCATCGCTTCCCCTATCGCGGCCCCTACAGTGGCCTCGGCCTCTCATGGCCCTAGCTGGTGGTACTGGTGGTTGTCCCTCTTGTCCGGTAGCACGTGTCCTTACCATCTATGAAAATAGAATACAGAAGATTAGTTACCGGAATCAACAAATCTGCACGACAAGAATACAAGAATGTGGAGTTTTTCTAAAGGTTTGGCAGCCTCTCGAAGATAAGTACAGACGTCTTCGTACCGATCAGCAAGACTCTACTAAACCTGCTCATGACTCGTGAGACCTATGTAACCTAGGATTTGATACCAACTTGGCATGACCAATAAATAAACATGACGTGATAGCGCCTATCGTAGTACTAGGCAAGCCGACATTTATGAAATAACTCTACACTTAACAAAAAAAATGGATTTAAAACAGTTTAAACATTAAAACTTCTCATAGACAGATAGAAAATCCAAATCACAACGCGGGAATTCCTAATATCAAGGTGTCACTAAGTACATGAGCATCTATACATCACAACTATGAGAAAAACATTGTCTAAAATAGTGTGGAACTAAATACAATAAGTGGAAAGATAGGGAAGGAGAAACAAGGTCTACGAAGCGCCCACAACTACCTCGAAATCTCCATAAGATCAACTACACAGTAAAATCAACACCCTCTGAGTCCGAAAACACCTTGGTCTACGCACGAAGTGCGGGGTGGAGCGTGAGTACAACTAACTCAGTAAGTAACAATATTAAATAACGAACAGAAAGCAGTGACGAGCTTCACCGTTAAGGTTCAGTTATCGTAATTTCACATAAGAAGGTAGCTATGCTTTCAAGTTCTATAATTAAGGCCAAAAAAGTAAATTCATGTCACGTTCAACTGAGGCAGAAGATAACATCTCTCAAAAATTGCAAAACAATGATATATGATAGCTGAAATGCAACCTTAATGAAATCGATGCATTCTCTTAGAGCAACAGTCAATCAGTCCTCCCATTCACTCCAACCTCACAATCACTCTTTCCTCACATCCACTCATTCCTCTTAATCACTCACCGCTCGGAACTCGCACTCAATAGGTACCTACATTCACTAGAGGGTGTGTACAGACTCCGGAGGGGCTCCTTCAGCCCAAGCGTTATATCAATCCAATCATGGCATAAATCAATGAAATATGTTGCGGCATGCAACCCGATATCATCACAATCAGACCCTCATCCTCACTCAGTCATCAACCTCTCCAGTCTCTCGGGATCTCAAAAATCATGAAAATTAGCCCAAACAACAATGATATGATGTATCAACAAGGAATAATAAAGACTGAGATATGATATGCAAGTAAAAATAAGACTGAGAACAAATAGCAATTAACAGGTAATTCAACATGTTACAAGGCCTCTATTGGTCCCAACAATACCAACACATTGCCTAAACATGATTTCTAACATGATTGCAATCAAATTTCTATAATACATGGAGAGCATATAGCTAGAATAAGTTGTTCAACTTCACAGTTTCATGGAATGGACCAAGTCACAATTCCTGTGGTGCACACCCGCACTCCCGTCACCTAGCATGTACGTCACCTCCAAACCAACCACAATACACAAAATACGGGGTTTTATTCCCTCATAACCAGATTTGGAACTGTTACTTACCTCAATCCAAGAAAATCTCTACTCCAGCACACCTTTGACTCACAAATCGGCCTCTGAATGCCTCAAATCTAGCCACAAACAATTCGATACAATGAACACGATCTAAAGGAATCAATTCCATAAGAAAATACTAAGTTTTAAGTCAAAAAGTCAACTCAAAAGGCGGCCTCTGGGCCGACGTCTCAGAATCGGGTAAAAGTCACAAAATCCGAACACATATTCGACCACGAGTCCACCCATACCAATATTACTCAAATCCTATATCAAAATCCCGTTCAAAACCTCAAAAATCTAACCTAAGACCTTGTCTTCATTACCCCCCCCCCCCAATTTTTCCACCCCAAATCACAAATTAAATAATAGAATTAAAGGCATAATCATAGAAATTAACCAAAACTAGATAAGAATCACTTACCCCAAACAACTTAAGCTTTCCATTATTAGACTAAGTGTCTCAATTCATGTCGAAATCCTTCCGGACCTGAACCGACTAACCCGGTAAGTCATATAACAATCGTGAAGCACAAAATGAGCAGTAAATGGGGGAACATGGCTACAACTATCAAAACGACCGGTAGGATCGTTACACTAGTGTTTCGCATCTTCCTTCAGTGAAAAAGGGAATGCCCTTAAGTAGATTGCATCTTTTGACACTACGTTATACTGGAAGGTGTTCATAATTTCATCAAAACCCATCAAGTGAGTGTTCGGGTCTTCATTCACCATCTTTTTGAAGACATAGTTGTTCTGGATGGTTTGAAGCAAGCCTTGCTTCAGCTTGAAATTATTCACTACTATGGCTAGAGGTCTGGCGCTGGATTGTCCCTGATTGTAGAGTGGTCTGGCAAAATAACCCAATGCTCTACCAGGCCTGGGTACCATGTTTTCGAACTGGTCTTCTACCAAGGGTCAGTTTAGATTGAGTCTTCGACTCCCTTCATCTTCGACAGTCTCCTCAGAAACTCTCGGGCTGCCTCAGCAGCTGCCTGTGCGGATGCTTCCCGTCAGCCAAATCAACTACATGCTCACCGTTTTAGCCATGCGTTCTTGGGTTAAAGGTTGTCCCAAGAATTTTCTGGTGAATTCTTTCTCTTTCCTACACTGTCGCAAACGCTTTTCCACCTTTGGATTGTATGGAATCAATTCTTTCGATGAAGATCGACTCATACACCAGAGAAGTCAACTTGTTGCTTGCACAGTGAAGAGAAACCCGTGAAGAATAAAATAAAATAAGTTCCTGAATTAGCACAATTTGTTTGAACACCATTGACTTCCAATCTGTAGCAACAATGCCATAATTTGACGAGCGCAAAAACACAAATTGATGCTCGCTAGCCAAATATAGTATAGTTAAATCATTGTCTCCACAGAGATTGGATTTAAATAATTCTCTAATAATTTGTGTTTAACTATTATTCAGGATGATTAAAACTTGATTTGGATTGATTACAAACTATGATTAACTACTAAAGTAAAGCAGTTGACAATTCACTGCAAAGAAACAGAGATTAGCAAAGTTGGTTTCTTATCAATATGAGGAATAAAGGTCATGACAAGATAGGTGCAAGATAGCTATTTGATATTTAACTCTAGTTTAATTCACTCTCTAATTATTATCATGAATTCACTAGATGAATATTTCAAACGTGTAGTCAAGACTACTTTCTCGATTAATTCTTAAGTTTATGAGGTGAAATAATATAAGCACCGTGAAAATATGCAAGCATGCGTTAATGGATTAGTATTTAGGAAACCGTCTCTCGAATATTCTCCTAATTTGATTTAATCAACAATTCAACAAACTCTTTCAATTACTTTAGAGAACCACTTCATTAACCAAACAAAATAATGCAAAGATTATCACTAAAATATTCCTCTATCGGTTAAGTAAATAGGTGAATACGATTGCAACAATTCAAAGCTCCATAAACGAATTCAAGCAAAGAACTAGAGTTAAAATCAACAAATATTTATCACAACACCATATTCGTCAAACCCTAAGGGAAACTACTCCATAATCATGGAAGAAGTCATCCTAAATATAATTAAAGAGTAAGAAAACACCAATCTAACGTTATAGTCCAAACTCTAAAATTGAATTGAAAATGGAAGAAGTCATACTAAATATAATTAAAGAGTAATAAAACATCAATCTAACCTTACAATCCAAACTCTCGAATCGAATTGATGGAAAGATGATGAAATCTTGTATCTTGTAGCCTCCAATGCTCTCCACAAGCTTCCAAGGTCAAAAGTCCTCTAAAAATCCTGTTTTGGTGTATTTATACCATATAGGAACGGGCCCGGACGAAACTATCTTTTCCAAGGAAAAGTAGGAGAAATACTCTATAAATTTTGCACATGTGCGGCACATGGTGCGGCGCCCCACGCGGTGCGCATGTGGAGAAGTTCAAAGAGTTAATCTTTACACTTTGTAGGAATTTTGCACTAGCGCCTTGCGGTGCATGACGTGACACGGTAGTGTACTTTTTCCAGAGTAAACTTTTTTTCTTACTTTTTGACATCCAGACTTTGTCCTCAACCCTCGAACGTATCCCGACTTAATTTTTTGGGCTTTTACTCAGACATTAAGGCTCCAACTTGTTCAAATTAGCTCCAAATTATCTTAGTAGCTCAGAATCATTTTCTTCAAGGTATAAAATACGTAATAAGCGCAAATCACCATTATTTAAGTTCAACCACAAGTAAATACAGTGATTAGAGTTCAAACTATGACTGAAACACGAGTTTCTAGCCTACCATCATCTATGACCTTTTTGAAACTTTTCTCTATTGTAGCTCTCTTTCCCTCGGCAACATTAGCCTCCTCGGTTTTAGAATGTTATATTGCTTCCAGATTAATGATTTATTCCAAGGAAGCAGACTCACGTTTCGCTGCAATACTCACAATATCTTGTAGCTCAGTCCACTTCCTTTCGGCGGTGAGCTATATTTTCTTGATTAGATTGCTCTAATTGTGTTTCAAGTTCGCTCATTGTACCAAGTCTTCCTTCTAAATCCAGGAGACACTCAGCAAGTTATTCTCGTACAGCAACGATCCTATCCCGTTTAGCAGCAAGTTCTTCTTTAGCTTGGAACATCTTTTGCAAGCCCTCAGAGGCAAGGAGTTTAGCTTGAAAGGTCAAAGATTGAAGTTATTAAGGATTATGTCTAGCAAGAGAAAAGGGAAGAAAGAAGTATAAGATGATACCTTAGCAAAGAAGTGCATGCTATTATTAATCAGGCACTTTGCATAAATGGCTTACATCTTCCGCATGTCCTTGAGCTTCAAGTAGTTGGCAATTCCCACCGGCTTGGAGAGTAAGTGGCACTTATTCAAAATCAAAATAGTGACGCTATGTTTACCATCGGGGTTTCGAATGGGTGCGGGGAAAGTGCTCAATGTTCCCATGATTGGGTGACTGAGGGGAACGAATATCTTCCATTTGTTCAGTTGGGGTCGGTGGTGAGGCAGGAGTTGTTGGTGTTGCAAATGGTGTTGAAGTAGGAGGTGGAGGAGTATAATAGATAAAACTCCTATGACAGAAGCAACAACGGGAGCCTAGAAATGAGACTCTGCCTTTTCAATTGTTTATGTTTCCATAAAGAGTTCTTGAATTCTCCCGGTTGAGGAGGGGGAGATGTTCTTATTCTCCTTTGAAGCGAAACGGACTCACCGTCTTCCACTACGTCTTTATCAAGGATCACTGTTGTTAGTCCTATTGGAGCTTTTTTTTATGAAGGCTTCTCCTGAGTCTCAGCTTTTAAGGTACGTTTTCTTTTTGGGTATTTCTCCTTAGACTGGAGACTCAGGGAAGATCAGCCTTTATTAAAAGCAAGAGCGGCATCGCGAGCCCTCTTCCGGTAAATGATTGTTTGAATTTGTTGTTGGGCCATGGTTGGATCACAGGAAACCTCAACAATGGGTCATATAGAAAACACATTTGGAAGGCCTGCGTATTATGAAAGAGAATCAACAAATTTGTACTACGTCATGTTGAAGATTGAAAATAGTAGTTTTATATACCATGGTTCTTGGCCTTATACTTGAATTTGGGTGAAATTCTTTTTCCCTTACCTGAGTCTGATGTGGAAACATCTAAAATCTTCTGTACCCATTGGGTCAGGTTTCGAACTAATGGTGGGACCCAACGGGAATCTGAAATAAGAGAAACAAAAATTACCAAAAGAGGGGATTTTCTTTAACACGGTAGAAAAAGGATATCTAAAACCTTACAAGCAAGGTTGCAATATCCAGGTATATAAGGTATTGTCACTGGAAGAATGTTCCTGGTGACAATGACAACGATCTTTTCCATCCAACCACAAGTCATTATCATCTTCGACACTAGTAATGATGGCACGATGACCGCATTTGCTGAGTTTGATCATGCCTCCACAGAATTGTTTTGGGGAGCGATGGTTGATCAATTGGGTAGGAGTGAGGGTTTCTCTGGCCCAAGAGCTCAATACCATGAGGCAAGCCACCATAGTCCATATTGACGGGCTTACCTGATCCAAGATGATTTGGTAATTTTGACAAAACTCTAAGATAATGGGATCAATTTATTGTCATATTCTTAAAGTAAAAGGGTATGTGTAAATAGACACGAACCCTTATTTGCTAAAGGTGACCCTTTTCACTTCACTGTGGGGTAAGATTTTAATATTTTTCCACTCACAATCTTCCTTCACAACAGGGATACTAGCAGGACGAATAAAGAAGGATATCCGCTGACAGACCAATTTCTGTCATTTTTGGGGTTGAGGGGTTCCTTTTGTACTTGAAGATCCATATCAGAGTTTAGTTGAGAGTGTATGATTGTGTTGGTAGTACGAGGACCGACATCAACTTCCTTGGTTTTATTCTTCTTAGAAGGGCCACCACTGATATAAATTCTGGGAAGAGGTAGTGGAAGACATGATGATAAAAAATCTTAGTAAAGAAATTTTACCGTGAAAGGTCTGCAAAAAAGTTTCAAGGAAATTCGAAGAAGAAGAGTTTGTAAAAATGAAAGGTAAAAATAATGAGAGGCGGCAGAATTCATGGTCAATATTATCTAAAACACTGGCAAAAATATTTACCGAATCATGGGATAATACGTGTTCGGCTCATTAAATGCAAGGGGCGTGCATCTTTGAAGTGTCAGAAACCATTTAGGAATTTTTTCGCCAAGAAAGAGGTCTTACCTACTTCCCAGTAACATAAAATTTTGTCACCGGATAATAGGGGACTATTTGTATGTAAAATTGATGAATGACAGGTAGATGCTCGGCGAGTTGACACATGAAAGTAAACACAAGTAAGATATGAGCCATCAAATAGATGGTACTCGTAACGAACATGTGACCGATGTTGAATAAGTTTCAAAGGATTTCGAATCGTGGATGAAGATATGAAAGGAAGATATCGGCTGAAAAAGACAACATTCAATAAGCAACCACTACAAAGAATCTTTGCATTAATACCCAACTGTTATGTAGTCATCAAGAGGTATTGTTTATATTAAAGAAGAGCTTGATTTGAGGATCTTCTCTCCCTGAATTGAGCTATAAATAAAAGAATTTGTATTAATGGTAGGACACGAAACATCTATATGGAAAAAATAACCCGCTCTTGTTCTATTAATAGAATTCTCTCTTTCTATTCTAGAGATTGTTATTATTATTGCTTCCGGAAAAGCTCAGCCCACAGTGAGGCTTGTATTTTTATTCAAGTTTTCTTAATCAATTTATTTATGTTCTTAGTTATTTTATATTCTTAGATCAAATTAATCAATGTATCCACAAATCATGTTACAAATTCAATTGTACCATTTTATGTGTAAACAAGTCTTTTACTGAATTATGGATACAAAATTATTATACCCAAAAATAAAGGTTACCCAATGTTTTCCAAAATTGGACTGGGGTTTGAATTTTAGATTAAGTGGCCAATGACCACCTTCGAACTCCTAACCACGGGTGTGATTTTGAAGGGAAAAAATGGTTACTTTCTAAAATTAGTGCCACAAAAATGGCCTAAGAGGTGATCAATTTTGTTTCATGTTTGGGAAAGTTCATTATAGATTTAGCTGAGATGTAAACTTAGTTAACTAACATACATCTTTAGGTGCATTTTGAATGGGCAATGTAGTGTTAAAACGGTTTAATGTTTTGTTTTCTCCTTAAATTCCTAACTACCCCAAGATTTCAGAAGCAAATGGAGTTATGTTTATTTTTTTCCGTCTATGTTCGGTATCTACTTTTTGGCTCGACTAATTCAGATTCGCACCAGAAAGTTTCACTTTGAAAATAAAATGCTACATACCATAGGCAACTTCATTTTCAGAACTCGAACTTGAACCCTTTGGATAAGGAAGAAAATTAGCTTTTCATAACACAATCTTAAAATTTCAAGCAAGCACGCCGAATCTTCCTCTCACTTTTTACTTTCATATGAATGAAAAATAAGTTATTGTATATATTAATAGGGGTTTAATATTATTTATTTTCTCAAATCCATAGTGGATATTGTAGCTCATTAATGTGTGTGGGTGGGTGGGGAGAATAATTGAAATGGGTGAAGAACGGGAAAATGATGTTATGAAAATAGATGAAATAGAAGAAAATCCCAGCAAATTAAGGGGTATTACATTTCTCTTGTACTTCTTAAAAAATGATTCTCAAATTTAAAATGTCACATATTTGTAAGATGGATAAGATGCGAAATTGCCCTCGAATGACCTCCTCAGCCACCAAACGCCACCTTAATAGGGAGATTATTTTGATAGTAAGAGAGCTTTCAAATGTATTTATGAAAGATTTATTGGAATCACGTCCTCATAATATTGAAAGTTTAGTTTTACATTAACTTATTAGCAAGCACGTAGTCTACATATATAACTCATTAATGCATGATTCTATGAGTTAAAAGGAGTTTAAACGAGTAACTATCATATTATTTTAAGATAAATGGTTCATCAACCAAATATTTTACCTCGCGATGCAATGACTTCTGTTAAATGTACGTCATTGATCCTTCAAAGGAAATATTCTTTCAACTAAATGTTGATTTTAGCCAAGTTATCTATGATTGTCATTATTATTCAAGTGCATTTGTTCGCTGAATTTTATGGTATGCGTCAAACACTAGAACGAAAATTCGATAACCGAAGTAGATTCAGATTCAAAGTTTTCAATCTGACTAAGGCCCCATTTTGCACTTAATGAGGGTCTGAATATGAATGAATCAGATCTTAGCCCATTAAGTGTATTTGTTTTTTTACTTTTAAAAAGTCTGGATAGGTCTGATTGGGTCTGGTTCGGTCAGACCTTTAATTGAGTCTTAATTCCATTCAGAGGTTAAAAATCACGCCTCTTTTTTCGGTGCTCCTTTTCTCTCTCTTTTGGCATCAGGCTATTTCTTCTAAACCCAAAACAAATTTCATCCTTCACACGTCACTCTATTCAAATATTTTACTTTAGTTATTTAAAATACTTTTTAAATATTTAAATTTTAAAACTTGATCTGATTATCAGTTAGATTTTCAAATATTCTAATATTTGTGCATCCAAATTATAACTAGTTTTGAGTTTATTATTTTAATTTGTTGGATAAGTTTGATTAAAAGATAAATTTACGTTCAAATTTCTTTTTTGGTTACATTTCGTTACTATAATTGTTGTTATTATATATAATTTTTATTTATAGTTCAAATAGTCTAACAATTGGATCTTACATAAAATATTGATTTATATCTTATAATATTTCAATTTATCTCAATAATAACTATTTTTGTTCAAGTTAATATTTTCACTAATTGATGTAATATTTAATCACTTTTTTTTGAATTGTATATGTTTTTATATATTATACGTATTCAGATGTTGAAAAACAAACAATCTTAATCATTCAGTGTTCAGATCTGCATACCGCATCTTAATATTCAGACGTGCATTTAGATTCAACCGTCTTAATCTTTAAAAAAAACAAATGAGGCCTAAGTCACAATAAGTACAAATTCTAATGAGAATTAACGTGGTGCCACAAAAATATACTAGCAAGAATACCATCATTCAACTAATACAAAGATAAAATGAGTTCATCTCATGACCATTACTAAACTATCAAATAATAACTATTTGTTTTATGCGATTGTTAGAGTTATACAATGTGAGAATGCTAGGAATCAAAAATCAGTAAAAAAACCACGTTAATGAATTGAATTTACCTGCACCTTTTAGGCAAACGAATTGTTGAGTTTAAGTTGAACATCCTTGAAATGTAATGTAACAAATAGGCAAACTTCGTACAATATCAATATGAGCTAGAACTCAATTACAGACTCGAATAACGATTCAACAATCAAACTATTACAATGAGAAATACTGGAACTCAGAAATAGCTAAGGATAGAGATAAGAAAGGGGGTGAGAACTTAGACTCGGAGAAAGGGAGACGAAGAGAAGCAGCCACCTTTCTTAACAATACGCATAACCCCAATATCACTGATCATATCCTTTTAAACCGTTCAGTTCTTAGGACACTAATCAACCGGGATTCCATATTAACCTGGCCCAATTGCTTGTTCTCGTCCCAATACCTCTTATCAACCCGATAGTTATTTTTGTAACATCCTTGTTGCTATCCTTACTGGGTTGGAGATGATTCACAACAATACTCCTATCCTCAATAAGAACCTTGTCCTCAAGGTTCGAGTCAAGAAATCTTTCAACGAAAAACAGTAGTAAACTAATTGTAGCTATAAAAACATCCACATGTGTAAAGGCCACTAGTTGGCAACTTGAATTGCATATAAAGACGAAACTAGCATTCCCATATGTGCTAGCAACAATAGTGCAAGTAATGATGTTCACTGAAGCGACATCAATGAGAAGCACAAACCTTGGTATGTATGTTGCAGTGGAGAGCTCATCTCTATCACAAGTAGAAAGGAAAACAAGAACTCCCTCCATAATAAGGGCAAGGTGTGCCACTAACACCTCCAGCAAAGCAACAAATGGTAAGGCTTCAGAGATTTCAAGGCTAGGTACGACGATTTTGCTCAACGAAAGCCACTGTGACTTTGCACTATCATAAGCGGATTGTTCATGCTACACCTCATATTTTAGTACGTAAGAGTACGACGTAAGTCAATTGATGCAAGCTCAAAAATGAAATAATCTTTGAAAGTACATAAATTAAGTTAATCATATTACCATGGAGGTTACAAATATTTAAGATCGTGAATAACTAGTACCAAGAGGGTTGGAAGGCTTAGAAGCTAAGCGAATTAAAGAAAATAAATCTCGTCAAAAGTCGATCAGTTGGGAATGTTATAACATGTACTTTTGAGGTCAGACTAAGGTGATTAACATGATAAGGAGGTTATACTATGAGTTATTTAGTCATATAATAGTCGTTTTTTTTGTTTTGAAGTTAAGCGAGTTGTGGAACAAAAGTTTGCAAAGGTCATCACAAGTTACATTCATAAATATGCTGAAAATTAGGTCAAATGTAGCTCAGCTTTTCTACCAATATACTTGGAATTACAGGATGATCCACATATTAAATTGACGATATACGAGTCTAGTTTCTAACGCATTAAACCGTTTGTCGATACAACATCGGAGTAAAGAAGATAATTGCAGTTTCGCGAGACTGCGCAGACTGCATATGTCNATATATATATATATATATATATATATATATATATATATATATATATATATATATATATAAGTTTTAAATCATCTTTATCCTCATTGTTTTTCATAGAACACGACCATAGAACTCCCATAAACTTACCCTTAAGTTCTCTACAAGGGTTTCAAAGAATATTAACATCCCGAGTACGAAATCAAGAAGCGATAACATTATAACGATCCCTATGACGTAAGTATCGCTATATCGCCTCTCTTTTTCTTTGTAGTTTGAGTTTTGGAAGGTACTTCATAGTCAAGAAAATGCCTAATTTCTGTATTTAAGCTTTTAAATGTCAATTATGATTGATAAATTCTTCCTAATAGTTAGAACTCATGGGAAGGTGATCGGAAGTCGTGAGCTCGATTTATTTCACTTTTAGTGGACTATTTTGTAGTCCACTAATGTTGGCCTTTTGTTCTGATGTTTTATGAAGTTTTGGAGGAGAAAAGGTGTGGAGAAATACCACATAATGACAAAATGGTTGGCTGGTCGTTCATCATTACATCGGTTGTTTGACACTAATTTGGTTGTCGTTTTATGTATGAAGTGATTAGGGTGTGTGGGCTATTTTGTGGTATATTGCGATGGATATAAGGTTGTAAAATGATGAATATATGTTGTTATTGTTATGTTCTTGTTATTGTTGGTATATAGTATTGTAGGAGGGCCTTGTTACAGGGGAGATGCTGCCCAAATTTACGTAAACGAGCTACTAGTTTAAGTGCTGGACTTAGCCTTTACTCAGCACTGATTCTGAATTTCCTTATGTTGTGGTAGATAGAGTTGAGTTGTTTAGAGAATTGCTTGGAAGGTATTAAGGACTCAACGGAGTTAAGGTATGTTAAGGCTAAACCTTTCCTTCATTTTGGCATGATCCCGTAACTACATGTGTCTGATAACGAGGCATAAAGAGAAGTTCATATTCCTAAATTTATGTACAGTATCCTAGTCTCATAAGCTAAAGTGTTCTCCCTTATCGAAACTTTATATTCAGTTAAGTATTGTCTTCTTTCAGTCAGGAGAGCAGAGAGTGTATATATATATATATATATATATATATAATATATATAATATTATAGTATTTTCACTATCACCGAGCTATAATCGGTGAGCAGGCCCCTATTGGGCAACCTCTAATCAGATGGTAAGATATATACCGAGCCTATTGTGGTCGAGTGCCTATGGGCGAGCCCAGATGGCCGAGATATAGATCCTAGTATGGGCGAGCCCAGATGGCCGAGATATAGACCCTAGTATGGCTGAGCGCCTATGAGTGAGCCTACTACGGTAAAGCAGTTACACATACCGAGCCTTATAGGGTCGGACATGTATTTTACTTACTATATTGAGAGGGATGAGTCTGTATCAGTAGGTAAGCATATCTTCAAATTATATTTGACACTCAGGTACTTTCAGTTATTATATTATTAGTTCAGTTTCAGCTTTCAGTTAGTCTGTTGCATTACATACTCAGTACATTATTTCATACTGACGTCTCTTTTGCTGGGGACGCTGCATTTCATGCCTGCAGGTCCTGATAGACAGTTGGATAGACCTTCCCAGTAGACAAAGTGAAACATCAGCTTGGTTGGTAAGCTCCACTTTCTCGGAGTTACCAGGTGTATACCTTGGAGTCCATTTTATATATATACAGGTTTGATGGGTAGGTCGAGGCCCTATCGCGACCATGTTACAATTCATTTATCCCTAGAGGCTTCTAGACGAGTCCTGTACTTTTTTTTATATCAGTATTGTGGCTTTACCAGCCCTATGTAGATGTTTAGTTTGGTATTGCTGGTTGTAGATGTTATTTTCAGATGATTCAGAATATGGCCTCATCGGCCTAAGTTGAGGGTTACCCCTCCAGAGTTCACAATTATAGAGTGGTACGCTCGGGCCGAGTATGACATCGGGTGACGGCCACGCCTCTTCAGGTTTAGGACGTGACAGTTCAGTATCCCTCTTAGATATCAATACAATCAATGCATATGTATCCTTGGTGAAACCAATATATCTAAAGTGCATAGTTGTATCTTGTGGACTGTAGCAACTCTTTGATCTAGAAGCACAATTTCCTTGGCAACCCTTATTCTCTAGTATCACAATCCTTAGGTAAATTGTAATTACTTGTCTGATGGATTTCCTACCTAAAGTGATGAAAAGCTCCACTATAGACTTAACTACACCCTTAACTTCAAGTTGAGGCTCTAGAGTTTCAAGTATTCCCACACAAGCAGTGGAGTCAATATTTCTATTCCCTTGCGTTTTTCTCCGCAACTCACCTGGTGCACCAATAACTTTAATGATATCTGTAGAATGTGACTTAAAAAGGAATGTACCATTAACTTTAATGTATTTGCGCATTGTGACTCAATGAGGAAATAAACTCCATAAAGTGACAAGCCATACTTTGACTTGGTTAAGTTGTGAATAGTTGCTTTCAGTTGGTGAAAATCAAAATTATCAACAGAGAGAGGTACAATGTTTATACACAAATTAGCTATGGCTTTCAAGATTGCCTCAAGAATACTATCTCTGTCTTCAAGAATTGGTGCATCCAAAGGGCCTCCTCCAGGATCAAAGACTACAATCAATGCAAAAGTAACTTGGGCTCTAAGATTTACCCCAGTTTCCCCAACTATAACACCTTGAAGGACTTGTGCAGTTCCTTCTCTATGAACTTTTCCAGTAGCATCTAGAACAACACCAAGATGTGGAGAAATGGCTAATACATCAGCATTGAAGTTAAATGTTAGCCCAGTAAAAGAGCAAGTGCAATAATGATTAAGCAACCATTGTTGTCCGGGATCCCACACTTGAGTCATAGAGGTAGCATATGCAAAGAAGAAAAATATGTCAGTAGATCCCATCAATAGCAGTGGCTCCCCATTCACTGTATAACATGTTAGATACTTGGACTTAAAACTTATTTCTGGATCCCACACACAAGGATCCGATGTAGTTGCGCGAATGGTTACTATAAAGAAACTAGCACCAGGACCAATGAAGTCAAGCCTCCCACTGCGAGCAGGAGTTGAATCAACCATTTCGTTGCTTGCTAGAAGCAATATCAAAAGGTGTGATGTTATAAATCCTTTACAACCATTAAAATTTATCGGGAAGTGATGCAGCTGTAAAGATTTTGCGAGATCAACATGCCATGAGACCTATTTGCATCTGCTTGACGCAACTGCAACATAAAGAATTTGAAATCTATAAGGGTAACCAATAAATTGGACTTGTCTGACTAATGAAGACACACATAACTCTACCATATTAAAGAAAGCCCATAAAACTTACCCTGTAGCGAAACAACTGTCCATATAACTACAAATTGGTAGAGCATTATCCCTTGCACCCCCACGATGTGTTGAATACAAGTGACAACCCTTTCATCGTTTTGTACTCAATAATGATGAAACAACTTCATTTGAAGCATGCTGCCAGTGTCAAACTGTTACGCCCCGCGGTATTACGTCAATGTTATGCTCTGCGGTATTATATTATGATTATGTTACACTTCACAGTATTAAATTATGACGATGTTGCACCTTGTAGTATTGTAAGTTGAAATTGGTGTAAGGTAATTGACATCATTCCAAAAAAAGATTATTTAGAAATTACAAGGATTATCATATTTCAAGCAAGTGATAAGTAAATTCATGAGGGTGAGAGGCGAAACAAGTTAAAGAAAACGAGTTTCGCTTAAAAAGGCCAATTTGGGATAAAGTACGGGATAATACCCGATAATTATGAATAGTACCATGAAAGGTACCATATGACCACGGTAGTAAAATAAATAAAGTATAATAAAAATAAATAAAATTTTAAGTGATTTGAGACAATTGTTAAATTATGCGGGTAATTGGTTAATTACCGGACAATGGGACATTACCTAGTTAATTATTAAAAAGAAATACGATAAGAATAACCCAGAGAAATACGTGGCAGCACCACCAAACCAAACCAAATGACTAATAAGTCAATTTGGTTTAGGTGGCAATGCCATAACACATTCAAATGGCACCCCACCTTTTACACTTTGTATATATAATTAGTATCTTGTCATAAAAGGAACGTTTAGCATTTTTCCAAGCCTTCAAAGAGACTTCACTTTTCTTGTCTTGAAACCAAAGATCAACATAATGTTTAGCATTCTCCAAGCTTTCAAAGAAACTTCACTTTTCTTGCCGTGAAAACCAAAGATCAACATAACATTTAGAAATGTTACATTCAAGCCTACAAGACGTTAAGCAACAAGACTTTTGCAATCAAATTCTCCTACGAGAATATTATACGGAGTTTTTCCTACCCAGGTATGTTAAGGTTATCCCTTCTTTCTTTTTGGCATGATTCAAATTATACAAAAGAAACGAATAAACGTACAGTTTCCATAAATTACTCTATTCATAGAAATACTAGGGGTGTCTATATTCTTGATTCCCCATGTGAATTATTATTATCTTTTGTTCATGGGTCCTAGAAAAATACGTATTTGATAATGTTTATCCGAAAGGCATATTGATTTTTATGGAATGCTGAGAAAATCCTATTAACGTATGTCTCATGCATTTATAAATGTACATTGACCCATGACTCAGACGGCGTTATATACGCGTATATATGTATGTATATATATGTATATGGGATATGAGAAAGGTTATGGCGTTATATACGCACCACCACCTGATCAGCTGGTATATGTTGATGATTTTGCCCATAGTGGTCGAGATGATATGATGGGATGCCCTCAGAGGCCTGATGATGTTATGAAACATGTACCTATGCACGACATGACATTCATATGCATATGCATGACACTATAATTATTTTATGATTTACAGATTTATCCATACTTACAGGTTGAGTCAATTACTCTATATTTCTTCAATGTCTATTATGTACTTATTTATGTGCCTTACATACTCGGTACATTATTCGTATTGACGTCCCTTTTGCATGGGCATGCTGCGTTTCATGCCCGTAGGTCCTGATAGACAGGTTGAGAGTCCTCCAAGTAGGCTATCAGCTCAGCGGAAGGTGTTGGTGCGCTCTATTTGCTCTGGAGTTACTTATGTGGTCAGTAAGATTAGGACATGTACTGATTAGTATGGCGGGGTCCTGTCCCGACCTGTATGACGTTTATGTACTCTTAGAGGCTTGTAGACATATGTCGTGTACGTGAAAGATTGTACGGACTTGTCGGCCTATATTTTGAGTCTAAATGATCATGTTGGCCTATTAGGCCCGCATGTCACGTGTATATGATGATGTAATAAGAAAGATACATTACGTTGGTACTCGGTTGAGTAAGGTACCGGGTGCCCGTCGCGGTCCATCGGTTTGGGTCGTGACAAAAGTGGTATCATAGCAGTTCTGTCGTAGGGAGTCTACAAGCCGTGTCTAGTAGAGTCTTGTTTATGGGTGTGTCGTGCACCACACTTATAAGCAGGAGGCTACGGGGCATTTAGGACTGTCACTCTTTCTTCTTACTCTAGATCGTGTGGTAGAGCTCAGTTATAAGAATTCAATTCCCTAAACTCGATCTTATTCATAATACGGCGATGCCTACATTTAGAAAGATGGTTGGTAAGGGATTGAATGAGGTCGTGAAAGAGTTGAGTCAGAAGAACCCGGTGAGCTTCTGGAAAAGGAACCTTGAGGCAAGAATATCTATCCACCTTTATGGTGAAAGACAATGAAAGATTCAGAAGATAAATACAAGTTTCAACAAGTAAAGGAACCAAGGTGAAAGAGGGTACGAGGTACCCAAGCTAATGAAGATTATCCTTATTTACCATTCAGGAAGAGAGATATAAGCATTTTGAGTTACCTTCAACAGTAACAGAGGTATGTATAATTGGCCACATATCTAAGTTATGCCCTATGGGAGCTAATAGATATAGTTTAAGAGAATGATGGGTTATCAGGATCCGGCTGGGGTTCGAGTAACCCAAAATAAGGAATGGATTGGTAGAGTTAGTTGACATTTCCAAAGGATAGTATAAACGTGGTAATGGATCTCCTTGTGAGGCACCTAGATGGTGCACTCTAAAATAGTACAACTAGATATGAGTGCTACAAAGATAGGCACTGGAAGCCGAGAAAGGATAAATATTATCTTAGTATGACTCTCATCCCTAGTAGAGAGATAATTCTAGGCAACCCGAAGAGCTAGTGGATGGAGCAAAGCGGAGCTAAAAACAAAAGAATATCTTGTTGAAGTTTTCAGAATAAAGTGATAGACAGAAGTGTTAGCAGGAAATAAAAAGAGAGCTAACGACGCATTAAGAGTAATATGCGATACATGGATGACAAAGGTAGGTAAAAGAGATGACAGTATTACAAAGTCTATAAGTCAAGTGAAGGAAAAGACAAGAGGTGACAGGCCTTGAGACAAAAAAAAAGGCCATAAAGTCATATCCTTATTTCGAGAAGTAAGTCTGTGGCTCCAACGCTACCGGAAGGAAAGGTTAGACCCCAGGATAATAAAAATCAGTATGGGCTGGTGAACAAGATAAACTAAACATGAATTAGGGGCTGAGTGAGGTTATAATGGTCGACATCATGAGAATTTCATATTTCGTTCCACCGATAACATAATGAACAATAGAAGAAGATTCATGAAAAATTCATAGAATGGTCATTCAGGAAGACACTTCTCTAAAGCAAGCATTGTGAGAAAAAGTTAAGCTTAAGGGACCGTATGTGCCAGTTACACTAAGTGTCACCCTCACGAGTAAGGAAATTTCGTTATCCTTAGTACAAAAGGATTATCGCAAGGAGAGTAAAGGTCAACGATGATGTGAAAGGACGCCAAAGATGAAGAGGTAAAATATCTATAGGTAGGTTGTTGTAGCTCCAACTCTTAGTACTCCCCTAAAGGGGGGAATATGGAGTGATAATGGCATTAAGTCAGAATTAAGCGGTTCTAGTAATTATGGAATGGTAAAAGAAGAATGCGACAAAAATGAGAGAGGGATGAGATTGCAGTTATTCAAAGCCTACAGATATGCTACGATTCCATAACATTATACAAACACGACGTCAAGGAAAGGAAGTAAGGGTTCCTGCCCAGGATGTTATTGATAAATGAGGATCCAGTGTTGTAAGCACTCCAAAGAAAAGTGGCACCTACCGTGGCTAATGAAGAAGTAAAATTAAAAGTAATATTCGAGATCATATGAGTTGCACGAAAACTCTGGCATGCTGGAAACTAAGATAAGCGAAGTAAGCACGCAACAAGGGGCAAAAAGACCAGAAATGTAATAGCTTACGTTAAAGAAAGCCAAGAAGTAACGAAAGGAATTATTCGATCAATGATCCCGAGTCAGTGACATCATGAACGCGCTTAAGAGTTTGAAGTTTTATACCTGCAGCATATACAGCCGTAGAAGATTCTGGTGTACGTTAAAAGAAAGAATTGAGCCCAGGTCATAAATGAAGGATTAAATTGTTAAAGGATTGTATCATGCATATTCCTTAGCGCCCATAAACGACTAAACGAATAACTAATACCATGAAACCCAGAGTGGGAGATAATTTAAGCCGACATAAAGGCCGATCAGAAGAAGGAGGAAACTAAAGTGTTACATCATAAAAAAAATTAGGAATTCGGTTATTGGACCCAAAAATTATAGAAATCGTGATTGAGAATATTGCATAAGTACTCTTAATATCAAAGGTACAAAGGAGATAGTACAACAACTATATTTTATAACGGCTCTACGATAAAGCCAGTTAGAAGAAGTACCAACCTCATAAGATGACGGTGTGAAGCTCCCACCGGATTGTGTATGCACCAGCGGTGCAAGTATTATAAAAGAGCTCCAAGTTATGGACGTGAATCACACCTAGGTGGAAGGGAGGTCATGAAAAAGATAGAAGATAATATGCGAGATTTTAAGGTAAGTAAGGTAAAGGTGAATAACGTACGAGATACTCAAAGGCAGAAGATCGTGAAGAGTCCATACTTCGGATAAAAGTCTAGAAGCGCGGGGATTCAGTATCTAGGAATAATAGTGGCATCATCAGTAACATAACTTCCAACCTATGGTTTCTAGGTATCGAGAGATCTGACTAAGAGAGTAAAGAAGAGTTAGAGACGATGTGATGTCTCGCTTGATGTTCTAGAAAATACATGGGAATTGATCGCAAGATAAAATATGAAAGAACGACTAGGTCTTAGAAAGACAAGAGTAAGGATAAGGAGAAGGCAAGTGAGAATGTGACAAAAATGGATAAGTCCTCGGGATTAAGCCTATAAAAACAATAGGAGCTTATGGTTCCTCTAAGTTATAGAAAGCTCAATATAGCCTGAATGGACTCAAAGGAGTCCAAGACTAATAACATTTAGAAGAGATTAAATGTTGTAGAATGAGGGTGTGATTATGATAAATAAAGAATGATGTTTGGGCCTTCAATTGAGTAATGATCCGACGAAGAAAAGAAAGGGAGCTCATGAATTGGACAGGATTAAAATACCCACGTAAGGTGAATCACATTAGGATGCGGTGAAATACGGTTATGGAAATGTAATATCGTATCATCCAGGTGGATCAGGAAAAATAAATCACTTCAAATGCAACATAAGCCCTAGTGGCACTATATTATGTAAGAAATTTCAAGTTATCAATGGATGGTTATAGATCAACATTGAGGTGAATCAACAATGGATGGGTAAAAATTGCAAAGTACGAGATGAGATTGGGCCATCAATCTTAAGATGAATAGTAATGAAGAACGTTAAAGGATTTAGCGTTATGCATATAGGATAAGCAACGAGAGTAACCTGGAGTTCGGTAGAAGACCTCGGTATCGATAGATCGAAGTATTATGGTATAATATGACCTACTTAGAGGTCGTAAAGCTAATGACGCCCAGAGGGACAACTTGACATAATTTTGTATATGTTCACAAAGTGAAGCCTAAAGATTGGCTAAAAGCTAGAAAAGAAGAAAAGAGTCAGGCGCTCATACAAAGTTAGAGTCGTAAAGGCTGCATAATAGAAGGTAGCAACAATTACGAGATTAGAAAGATTCCAACTATAAGTCGTGGTATGAGAAAGAGGCTTAAAGTGCGGAATGCCTTGGACTTTGGACTTATTCACAGAACCGCCGCCTAGATGGCAAGGGAAGTTCTAAAGTATTCGGAAGACATAAGTTATGAAAATAATAAGAGCATCAGTCAACATTCGAGGATGAATGTTCCAAAGGGGGGGAATAATGTTACGCCCCGCAGTATTATGTCGATGTTATGCTCTGCAGTATTATATTACGATTATGTTACGCTTCGCAGTATTAATTATGACGATGTTGCACCCTGTAGTATTGTACGTTGAATTTGGCGTAAGGTAATTGACATCATTCCAAGGAAAGATTATTTACAAATTATAAGGATTATCCTATTTCAAGCAAGTGATAAGTGAATTCATGAGGTGAGAGAGGAAGCAAGTTAAAGAAAACGAGTTTTGTTGAAAATGGCCAATTTGGGATAAAGTACGGGTTGAGCAATAATACCCGATAATTATGAATAGCACCATGAAAGGTACCATATGACCACGATAGTATAATATATAAAGTATATATAAAGTATATATAAAGTATAATAAAACTAAATAGAATTTTAAGTAATTTGAGACAATTGTTAAATTATGCGGGTAATTGGTTAATTACCGGACAACGGGACATTACCTAGTTAATTATTAAAAAAAATAAGATAAGAATAACCCAGAAAAATACGTGGCAGCACCACCAAACCAAACCAAATGACTAATAAGTCAAATTGTCTTAGATGGCAATTCCATAACACATTCAAATGACACCCCACCTTTTACACTTTGTATATATATAATTAGTATCTTATCATAAAAGGAACGTTTAGCATTTTCCCAAGCCTTCAAAGAGACTTCACTTTTCTTTTCATGAAACCAAAGATCAACAGAATGTTTAGCATTCTCCAAGATTTCAAAGAAACTTCACTTTTCTTGCCTTGAAAACCAAAGATCAATAGAACATTTAGAAACGTTACATTCAAGCCTACAAGACGTTAAGCAACAAGACTTTTGCAATCAAATTCTTCTACGAGAATATTATACGGAGTTTTCTCTACTCCAGGTATGTTAAGGATATCCCTTCTTTCTTTTTGGCATGATCCAAATTATACAGAAGAAACGAGTAAACGTACAGTTTCCATAAATTACTCTATTCATAGAAATACTAGGGGTGTCTATATTCTTGATTCCCCATGTGAATTATTATTATCTTCTGTTCATGGGTCCTAGAAAAATACGTATTTGATAATGTTTATCCGAAAGGCATATTGATTTTTATGGAATTCTGAGAAAATCCTATTAACGTATTTCTCATGCATTTCATGCATTTATACATGTACATTGACCCTTGACTCAGACGGCGTTATATACGCGTATATATGTATGTATATATATGTACAATAATACAGAAACAGAAACAACCCAGAATCAAGAGTTTCACAGTTTCCCCTTTCAATATCACCACATTCAAGGGTTTCACATATTCTCATTTCAATGCCACCATATTCAGGAATTTCACAGATTCTCATTTCAATGCCACCATATTCAAGAATTTCACAGATTCTCATTTCAACATAATCACATTCCACCCTTATTACCTCGGCCACCCTTATTACCTCACTCACCCTTATTTCCCCGTGTTGCGGCGCGCAACCCGATTCCATCAGACAATCACATTTCATAACAACAATCACCAACAGTTAAATCACAAGGATCATCATTACAAGAAACACAAGTTCATATCAACAATTCGCCATACAGGCTCAAGGCACAATGATTCTCATCAAGTAGTAATTCATGTACACGGTGTTGCCCTAATCGTTCAATTAATTTACATCATTTCACAATACCCTTTTTCATTACTTACCACGCACGATTTTTAGCCATCGTATACATTCCCACACTTGGTCACATTAACATTCTTTCATTCATTAACACATACTTCCATATCGATACCCTTGAGCATTTACGAGCTTTGCACAAATAAGATAGGCACAACAAACCACTTTTCACAATCTCAACTAGCATGGTAGTCAACAAGAAATTCAGGGAATGAAATATTACACATCAACACAATTGAACAGTCAATTCACATTTTCTCAAACAAGGCACACATATCGTAGGCTCAGACACCAACAAGAGGATTCTACAAAGGTTAAAGTTAGCCATACATACTAGTACTATTCCACAGTGCTAACGTCCCTTTTTGTCGGGGGCGCTATATATTTTATATGGATGTAGGTGGTTCCATAGCAGGTAGCTTAGCCCGCCGTTAGTGGTGCCTTCTCTTCATCCCTTCAGCAGTTGTGGTGAGCCCCTCTTCTCCTCGGGGCCGACCACCCTCTTTTGCTTATGTTGTAAAGGTATAGCCGGGGCCTTGTTGCCGTCAAGTTATGTAAAACCCCTAGTATCCGTAGAGGCTCTGTAGACATGGTGTGGGTGTATGTGTATATTTTTGGGTAGTAGTTGTACGTACTCGGAAACCGTGATTTATGTTGGAAAGTTATGTATGTATTATGTATGTTTGGATATCAATCGTTGAAATGCTAAAAGAGGAACAAAATAGAATCATGTTGTAAAATGTACTTTGAATCTAAATTCGGCTAATTCACATGAAATAGTGTATGTTATGAACACGGGGTAATACGTTGGGTAGGAAAGGCAATCCAGGTCCGCCCGACTGGGTTCATTCGGTTAGGCGCCGGTCTCGTCCCTTGATTTTGGGGCATGACAAACTTGATGGGATATGGGAAAGGTTATGGCGTTATATACGCACCACTACCTAATCAGCTGGTATACGTTGATGATTTTGCCCACAATGGCCGAGATGATATGATGGGATGCCCTCAGAGGACTGATGATGTTATGAAACATGTACATATGCACGACATGACATTCATATGCATATGCATGACACTATAATTATTTCATGATTTACAGAGTTATCCAGATTTACAGGTTGAGTCAATTACTCTATATTTCTTCAATGTCTATTATGTACTTATTTATGTGCCTTACATACTCGGTACATTATTCGTATTGACGTCCCTTTTGCATGGGCATGCTGCGTTTCATGCCCGTAGGTTCTGATAGACAGGTTGAGAGTCCTCCAAGTAGGCTATCAGCTCAGCGGAAGGTGTTGGTGCGCTCTATTTGCTCTGGAGTTACTTATGTGGTCAGTAAGATTAGGACATGTACTGATTAGTATTGCGGGGCCCTGTCCCGACCTGTATGATGTTTATGTACTCTTAGAGGCTTGTAGACATATGTCGTGTACGTGAAAGATTGTACGGCCTTGTCGGCCTATGTTTTGAGTATAAATGATCATCCTGGCCTATTAGGCTCGTATGTCACGTGTATATGATGATGTAATAATAAAGATATATTACGTTGGTACTCGGTTGAGTAAGGCACCGGGTGCCCGTCGCGGTCCATCGGTTTGGGTCGTGACATAAACCATTTACAAATGTGTAAAACATATGTTAAGTTCATTGCGAGGCCCCTAAAATCCTCCAACACCAAGGTTAAAAAGGGTTGTTTGAATAGGTAAGGTAAAAACTCGACAATCTCGTCATCTTCATCAGCTACTATTGTATGGATGAGAAGGGAAGTCACTTCCTCATTCCTCGTTGGTTCGTCAAAGTGAGCAGACAAAATCTTGGTGGAAACATATTTTGTGGTCTCAAGAAGCGCCACATTTACAAATTGGCATTGCAGCTAGGTCGCTTTTAGCTCGAGACTTTTATCAAACACTATGTCCGCAATATTCCTGATCCATTCACCTTCCTTGTCAACGGATTCCGTCGGTTGTATAGTATCCAAAAAATCAATTTCAATGCTTTCAGTATTTCTTCCAAGCATGTGAGTAACCGGGAAAGGGAGCGCTGCTAATTTATCAGCTACTAAATCAACCACTATCGGAGGGGCAATGAAGTGGGCATTCAAGTACGCATCATCGACCTTGGGATCGTTGCTTGTGTTGAACAATGATTCTGCAAGGATTGACTTTGCCGACATTTTAAATTCACCATCCTTTCCATGATGAATACATTCATTTAATAATTCCTTGGCATTGCTAGACGAGCCAATTTGTGAGTGTGGTGGTTCTCCTTGTGGATTTTTATCGAACATTTGGTCCACCTCAGAATGTCCAGCATCCAAATCAGGTGCACCAATCTCCAGTATATTATGCTGGATTTTTTGTGTTGCAGCAAAATAGTGACTATTTTCCAATAATTTCGCAAACGCTGGCCATTTTTCAATTACCATTCTGAAAACCTGCTAGCCCGTGCTATTTTCACTTATTTTTGTACCATCCTTGTTGCTATCCTTACTGGATTGGGACTGATCCATAACATGTAAATTCCCTAAATTATTCAATTAAGTACAAAATTCCCTCTTGCTAAAATTGCTACTTGTAACCAATTATTATACGACAAGCTAACATCAGTAGACATGGGCACTCTCCGTCGAGGAAAAAAAGAGAAAGGGAAAGAGTCAAAGAGTAATTGAAAGGAAATATGTGAGGTCCATCCCATCAATATAGGCATGTGCCTATAACAATATTTGGCTATTACTCATTCTTGGGGACCAAGTTTTGGAATGTGTGGATGAGCATTTTAATCTTCCGGTAGAATACTTTGAGCCCATGACTCTTTTGCCTTATACAAGGAGAGCTTTCTCGCTTCTTCCAATATACCAACAAAGAGAAAAAGAAAGAGTGAGGCATCACAGACAGGGTATAAGAAAATAGTTTATGAGGAAAAATATAGAGTGTGAGCGATATTTTAGTGAGGTGGGAATATCAAAAGAGAGTTATTTCTTTTGAGTATTGTAGTGGTCTTTGTAGTATTGTACTCGGGCCTACAAAGTGTAAAATTCCTTACTATAGTGATATCAGTTGCTCCTCTCAGGGTCGTGATTTTTTTTCTCTTATTCAAAAGGGGTTTCCACGTAAAAATCTTGGTGTCATTGTCACTCTTTACTATTGTTGATTATCGTATCTCGGTGCTACGTTATTATTCCGCTTTTATTACCGTGAATATTATTTCTGTGAAGAGTTTATTCCCAACAACTAGTATCAGAGCACATGTTCTGCTCGTACATAGAAATACTATTCACGACCGGTAGTACTATACTTGGTGAAAAAATGTCCGTAGTAAAGTATGAGGTAGAGAAATTCAACGGAGATAGCAGTTTCTCAACATGGCAAAGAAGGATGAGGGATATGCTCATTCAACAGGGATTACACAAGGTACTAGATGCTGATGCCAAAAAGCCTAATACCATGAAAGCTGAGGAATGGGCTAACTTGGATGAAAAGGCTGCTAGTGCAATCAGGTTGCACTTATCAGATGATGTGGTAAATAACATCATTGATGAAGACACCGCATGTGATATTTGGACAAGGTTGGAAAGCCTATACATGTCCAAAATGCTGACAAATAAATTGTACCTGAAGAAGTAGTTATACGCCCTACACATGGGTGAAAGGACGAATTTTTTGTCACATTGAAATGTATTTAACGGACAAATCACACAGCCCGCCAACCTCTGAGTGAAAATCGAGGAAGAAGATAAAGCCATCTTGTTGTTGAACTCGTTACCATCTTCGTACGATAATTTGGCAACAACCATTGTGCACGGTAAGACTACCATTGAGTTGAAAGACGTCACATCGACTCTTCTACTCAATGAGAAGATGAGAAAGAAGCTTGAAAATCAAGGACAAGCTCTCATCACAGAAGGTAGAGGCAGGAGTTACCAAAGAAGTTCAAGCAATTATGGTAAATCTGGAGCTCGTGGGAAGTCCAAGAACCGATCCAAGTCAAAATCCAGAAATTGCTACAATTGCGATCAACCAGGTCACTTCAAAAGAGACTGACCAAATCTAAGGAAGGGCAGAGGTGAAAGCAGTGGCCAGAAGAATGACGACAACACAACCGCCATAGTGCAAAATAATGATAATGTTGTTCTCTTCATAAATGACGAAGAGGAATGCATGCATTTGGCAGGTCCAGAGTCAGAATGTGTGGTTGACACAATAACATCTTACCATGCCATACTAGTAAGAGATTTTTTTTGCAGATATGTAGCAAGTGATTTCGACATTGTGAAAATGGGTAACACAAGTTACTCAAAGATTGCTGGGATTGGTGACTCATCTCGCCCAAACTCACACCACAAATATAGGTTGTGAGGCGGTCGAAGCAATAATAAAACCCCAACACAAGTCGGGGTCGAATCCACAGGGAGTTAGATTTTGAATTAGGTATACACATAGTGTGAATGTATGATGTGCCCTAAATTACACTTCCACATTTGCAATTGTTGTTTCTACTTCTAATTTTTATTCTATTGATTACAATAGTAAAGCTAAGAGATAATACTTTTTGGTTTTGGTTGTTTTTCAAGTTATGAAAGATCTAGGGTTGCGACTTACGCCTAGTTGGTTACCTATTTAGAGTTTTAGGGCATGTTTGGTTGATCGGGATACAATATAGAAATAACAAGCAATTACTCACTCTATACCTCTCGGTAGTTTGAATGTTTTTGCCCGATTTGGCTTTCTCAAGTCCAAATGGGTATTTCACAAAGCAAGTGATAAGTGCTCTAGTCGGGTCTTACTATCTCTAGGTTCGACCCTTTAACTAAGGCTATCAATTTTTTGAGTTCACCCCAATTCTTAGTCAGCCTTGTTTTCCAAGACTTAGTCTCATTTTCTCAAGTAGAGACTAAGTCAATTTGGCATGAATCAATGTTTGCAACCATTAATTCTAGAATTCAAGCAAGAACAGGGCTAAATATCATATACCCAATCATAAATAAGCCCTAAATCAATAACCCATTAAGTACCCATGCTAGGGTTGGGTCACAACCCTAGCTAAGGGTTTAGCTACTCATGAAAAATGAAAAAATTAAAGAAGAAACTAAGATATAATGCATAATAATTAAGGAGAGAAAATCTGATGTTTAAAAGTTAATCTGGTACAATGTTACCCAATACAGTAAATAAAAACGGCTCAGGTGCTCCCAACTTACACAAATTCACCTAAAAATTACAAAAAGTTCTATTTATACTAAGCTGAAAATATCTGACAAGCCCTTGCGGAGATTGTGCGGCTGCACAATTCTGTGTGCGGTCTGCATGTTGAGATTGACTGGCCAATTGGGCTTTCTGCGGTCACATAAAACTGGGAGGCGATTGCAATTCATTTAATTTGTGTGGACCGCACATTTCTGAGTGCGACTGCTCACTTGGACTTGGACGAGAGCTGGCCTTCATTATGCGGACCGCACATTTATGAGTGTGGCCGCACTTTAGCCTCCTACGACTGCACAACAATAGTGCGGTCCGCACACCTTAAATCTTCCAAAAACATGGCTATCTTATTCTGGTCTTTTGCGGACCGCACAATTATCAGTGTGGCCGCACTTGGCATTCTGCGGCCGCACATCTTCAATCTCCCAAAATGCATGTTCTCTGAAGCTTGTTGTCTGCGGCCGCACAATAATTGTGCGGTTCACACTTTGTGAAGAGATATCATCAGTGCTCCTTTAGAGTCTGCGACCACACACAATATTGTGCGGTCCGCACTGTGACCTTTTTGCCCCATTTTGGTCCTTGTCCAATTTTACTCCCTTTTGAGTTAATTTTCACTTATTTGGCTCGTTTCCCAATATTCTTGCAAAAAAGCACATTTTATTAGTTCTCGGGAATACCTTTAAGCATTTTTTAGCTAAAACACAAGTAAAAGAGAGCAAATAAGCAGTCAAAATCCCTACTTATCAGTGACATTTGTACCAAGACAAATGTCGGATGCATATTGGTTCTAAAAGACTTGCGGCATGTACATGATTTGCGGATGAACTTGATCTCTGGAATTTCTTTAGACTGAGATACAACAGTAAAACCTTGTGACTGCTGTATATTTGGTAAGCAACATAGAGTCTCATTTCAGACATCATTTGAAAGAAAACTGAATATGCTTGATTTGGTATATTATGATGTTTGTGGTCCAATGAAAATTGAATCGATAGGCGGTAATAAATATTTTGTTACTTTTATTGATGATGTTTCACGAAGATTGTGGGTTTATATTTTGAAAACAAAAAATGAGGTGTTTCAAGTTTTCTGGAAGTTTCATGCTCTGGTGGAAAGGGAGACAGGTCGAAAGCTAAAGTGTCTCCGAAGTGACAATGGAGGTGAGTACACTTCAAAGGAATTTGAAGAGTACTGTTCAAGTCATGGGATCAAACATGAAAAGATAGTTCCCAGAACCCCACAACACAATGGTATAGCCGAGATGATGAACTGCATCATTGTTAAGAAGGTGAGAAGCATGCTCAGAATGGCTAAACTGCCTAAGTCATTCTGGGTGAAGCAATTCAGACAACCCGTTACATGATCAATAGGAGTCCATCAGTTCCATTGGAGTTTGACATCCCAGAGAGAGTTTGGACCAACAAGGAGGTGTCCTACTCGCATCTGAAGTTGTTCAGTTGCAGAGCTTTTGCACATGTACCAAAGGAGCAGAGAACAAAGCTGGATGATAAATTTGTTCCCTGTATATTCATCGGATATGGAGATTAAGAATTCGAATAAAGATTGTGGGATCCTGTAATGAATAAGTTCATCAGAAGTAGTGATGTAATCTTCTGAGAAAGTGAAGTTGGAGTTGTAGATGATCAGTCAGAGAAGGCCGAGAATGGTATAATCCCTAACCTTGTTACCATTCCTTCTACTTCTAACAATCCCATAAGTGCAGAAAGTAGAGCCGATGAGGTTACCGAGCAAGGGGAGCAACCTGGTGAGGTTATTGAGCAGGAGGAGCAACTTGATAATAATGTCGAGCAAGTGGAGCACCCCACTTAGGGAGAAGAACAACCTCAACATATGAGAAGATCAGATAGGCCAAGGGTAGAGTCGTGCATGTACCCTTCCACAGAGTATGTCCTCATTAATGATGAGGGAAAGCCAAAAAGTCTTAAGGAGGTGTTGTAGTCCCATCCAGAAAAGAACCAGTGGATGAAAGCTATGCAAGAAGATATGGAATCTCTACAAAAAAAATGATACGTACAAGCTAATTGGACTTCCAAAATGTAAAAGACCACTCAAATGTAAGTGGGTCTTTAAACTCAAGAATATGGAAATGGAAAGCGGTAAGATACAAAGCTCGATTGGTGGTTAAATGCTTCGAACGAAAGAAAGGTATTATTTTGATGAAATTTTCTCACCTGTTGTCAAAATGACTACTATTCGTACAATATTGAGCTTAGCAACTAGCCTAGATATTGAAGTGGAGCAGTTAGATGTGAAAGCTGCATTTCTTCATGGAGATTTGGAAGACGAGATTTAGATGGAGCAACCAGAAGGATTTGAAGTAGCTGGAATGAAACATCTGGTGTGCAAATTGAATAAAAGTCTTTATGGGTTGAAGCAGACACCAAGGCAGTGGTATATGAAGTTTGACTCATTCAGGAAAAGTCAAACATACATAAAGACCTATTATGATTCATGTGTATACTCCAAAATATTTTCTGATAACAACTTTATTATATTGTTATTGTATGTGGATGACATATTGATTGTAGGACAATACAATGAGTTGATTGCAAAGTTGAAGAGATATTTGTCCAAGTAATTTGATATAAAGGACTTGGGCCCAGCACAACAAATTCTGGGGATGATGATAGTTCGAGAGTGAGGAAGCAGAAAGTTGTGGCTATCTCAGGAGAAGTACATTGAACGTGTACTGAAATGCTTCAATATGAAAAGTGCTAAGCCAGTCAGCACACCTCTTGTTGATCATCTGAAGTTGAGCAAGAAGATGTATCCTATAACAATGGAGGAGAAAGGGAACATGGCTAGAGTTCCTTATTCTTCAGCAGTCGGAAGCTTGATATATGCAATGGTATGCACCAGACCTGATATTGCTCATGCAATTAGTGTTGTTAGCAGGTTCCTTGAAAATCCCAGTAAAGAACATTGGGAAGCAGTCAAGTGGATATTGAGGTACCTACGAGTTACCGTAGGATATTGCTTATGTTTTAGAGGATCTGATCCAATCTTGAAGGGCTACACGAATGCTGATATGACAGGTGATCTTGATAATCATAAATCTACTACTAGATACTTGTTCACATTTTTAGGGGGAGCTATATCATGGCAGTCAAAGTTGCAGAAGTGTGTAGCACTCCCTACAACTGAAACAGAGTATATTTCCGCTACTGAAGCTGGCAAGGAGATGGTATGGCTGAAACGGTTTCATCAAGAACTTGGATTGCACCAAAAGGAATATATAGTCTATTGTGACAACCAAAATGCATTAGATTTGAGCAAAAACACCATGTATCATGTAAGAACGAAACATTTCGACGTGAGATATCACTGGATTCGAGAAAAGATAGAGGATGGATGTTTGCAGGTCAAAAAGATCCATACAAGTGAGAATCCTTCGAATATGCTAACCAAGGTGGTACCAAGAGACAAGTTCGAGCTATGCAAATAACTTGTCGACATTCACTCAAATTAGCAGCCCCGGTGTAACCTCCTTCAGGTAGATGGGCTGGAGGGGGAGATTGTGGGGTCCACCCCTTCAATATAGGCATATGCCTATATAACAATACTTGGCTATTACTCATTCTCGGGGACCAAATTTTGGAATGTGTGGACGAGAATTTTAATCTTACTGTAGAATATTTTGAGCCCACGGCTCTTTCGCCTTATAAAAGGAGAACTTTCTCGCTTCTTCAGATACACCAACAAAGAGAGAAAGAAAGAGTGAGGCATCACAGACATGATATAAGAAAATAGTTTATGAGAAAAAATAGAGAGTGCGAGTGATATTGTAGTGAGGTGGGAATATCCAAGGAGGGTTATTTCTTTTGAGTATTGTGGTGGTCTTTGTAGTATTTTACTCGGGCCTACAAAGTGTAAGATTCCTTCTATAGTAATATCAGTCGCTCCTCTCGGGTTTGTGATTTTTTTCCTCTTATTCAGAAGAGATTTTCATGTAAAAATCTTGGTGTTATTGTCACTCTCTTACTACTGTTGATTATCATATCTCGATACTATATTATTATTCCGCTTTTATTAGCGTGAATATTATTTGTGTGAAGAGTTTATTCCAACAAAAGAAAATGCACACAACCAACTGAACGTACAATCGTCAAAGAGTTTGTACAATACACATTATTACGAGCGTAGAGCTTTCTTCTTTTTTGTTTGTTTGAAGAACCACCAAAAGTTCAAATTTCAAAATCAAAATCAGAATAGCCCTCCATCGGCGCGCTCACACCACGTCCGCCGCAACCGCAATGGCAGGGATATCGAAGGCGGCGCCGGGAGCATTCACGATAACACCACACAAGCTCTCAATTTGCATTCTCATTCAAGTCTATGCTCCTCCCTCCCAAACCTCTGTCCCTTTCCCTTTCTCTTCCGTCTCTCAACACAATCTCCTTGCCTCCTTCTTATTATCTCTCACTAAGGTAATTTTTTCTTTTATCTCTCCCTAGCTTTCAACTTCCGAGTGATTATATGATAGTCGATTAGAAATTATTCAGTTTCAATCGTAGTTAGTTTTTTTGTGAAAGTGTTTTTTTTGTGTGTACAACACTAAGCACTTTTGACTCTGAAACTGCTTCGGTGAAAATTGACGCTGGTTATATCCGGTAAAAGGAGCTTCTGAAATAATAAATCTTTAGTTGTATTTCTTACAGCTTTAGATAATATATCATGTTTAATAAATATTTAGCAGCAAGAAGTTTAAATGTATATGAAAAAGTGGTTTTGTTTACATGATAACTAAACGCTGATTTGCATTAATGAAAACTGATTTTATCGAGTTAGTGATTTAATCAGATAAAAAGACCAAATCAAACAGCCTCTAGAGGGCGGCGTTTTTTGCTGCTTTTTACTGTATTAGAACTAGATGTATGTTGATAGGGTTAGCATTTCTGATTTGAACTTAATTTTCTTCATTTCTAGAAAAAAGGGTACCTGAAACTTTCACCATGGTGTTTGGTATGCATTATGCTGATTTGAATTTTATTAGTCATTTAGGACTATATATCAATGATTCTGGGGGTAAAATGGTTGGCGGTCAAAATCTCCAAGCGCAGTGTAGAGAATGCTGTTTGAACAGAGTAAATTTGTCTTTTTTCTTGGAACAGTCTTCTGAGGATATTTTTGAGCCAAAGCTGGATGAACTCATCTCACAGCTGAATGAAATTGGAGGCGTACTGAAGCATTGGTTGAGCGACCATTTAGCTGGAAAGCTATCATCTTTAGCCTCACCAGACGATTTGTTTAACTTTTTTAACGACTTGCGAGGTAATGGGACTTATTATTAATTTGAGTTTGTAACCTGCTTAGCTTTTTATTTACGAAGTTTTATCATTTTTGTTATTATTATGAATAGGCATACTTGGGGGTTCTGATTCAAATGTCATGGATGACGATCAAATCATTTTGGATCCTAGCAGCAATATTGGAGTCTTTGTTCGTCGTTGCTTACTTGCGTTTAATCTGTTGTCCTTTGAGGTACTATTGAACTATTCATTATCTTGTTAGAAGGACTTGGCTCTGTCAAGGCAATGGCACAATGAAGCATAAAGTTCAATGTTAAGTGTTATTCTTCTTGTGCAGTCGTTGCTATTATTGAACAATTGGAATTTTGATCTTACTTTTCCAATTTGTCTTGCTATTGCAATTTATTTTTGCTTGGATCATGCATAGGGTAAATCCACTCAATAAAAGGTTGATAAACATATATCTCTGGATTGTTTTTTTGTGTAGGCTGTCTGTCATCTTTTGACAAATGTAGCAACATATTGCAAGGAATCTCTCTCGGCTTATCCTCCTTATGAGTTATCACATTTTAACGATTCTGATAGCTATACTGAAGCATCAAAGCACTATGAGAACATGGATTTGGAGAATTTAGTTGTTGAGAAAGCCAACAAAGAAATCGAAGCAAGAAATGTGGTTGATGAAAAGCTTTCCTTCCACAATCATGCACCTAAAGCTCTACTTAGATCAATTGAAGGTATTTTTCTTTGGTATATTTGTAGAAGTAAAATCATATCTGTATGCATTGGGAAAGATTGATTCCTGTATGATGCAAAATTTACATGCAATCATTCAGTTGAGGATACTGCTATTATCACTTCATGAAAAAGGGCTTTGTGTTCCAAAAGAAAGAGTAGAGTTATGCTTCTTCCAACAGTATTTCCTAGCTATTTGTAGCAAGGATAATCTTTCCTTGTAGTTATTCCAACATGAACAAGGATTTTAGTGCATCATATAGGTAGTACACAATTTTAAGCACTATTCGAATTTACTGTGTGAACGATGAAATAAACCAGGATTCTAATTTCAGATGGTATTCTCATGTTGAATTTAGTTAACATTCTATGAAATTCAGATCCAGTTGGATACAAAGCTTCATGGGATCTCGTACTTTTGCATCCTTTTTCTGTGTAGATGAGTAGCTTATTCAGAAGCTTGGTCAGTAGGTATACAAATTTACAGGAGTTTCCCATTAAGGGAAATTCTGAAAAATAACACGAACAAAAGCTGCAGCAGCTATTATAGACCCTTACTGATTGCTGTAGTAGACTTGCTTACCTGCCTAAGACATGATGATTTTGTAGACGAATAACTTATTTTGAAGACTATCAATAAAAGTATAAAGGATATACGGGCATTTTCCTGTTATGCAGTAGAAAATATTTAGGAAATTCCAGAAAGTAAAATTAACAGAAGCTGTAGCGACTATACCGACCTTTACTGATTGCTGTAGTGGTCTTATTTACCTTCCTTAGATGTGATGTGTTGATGTCTGCTCAGTAATCCGGGTATTTTATTCAGCTTTGAACTGTCTTTGGTTCTTGCTTACTGAAATACTTGGAAATGAATAAGCCTAGATAAACGATAGTTATGCTTTTTTAGTGCTTAATGTTAGTTAGCCATGGGTTGCAGATCGTTATTCTTCTCCTGGGCCACAAATTAAAAGAATCACTAAGCCAAGAGAAGTTAGCACATGCACATCCTCTTCTTGTGATGCATCGGATTGTGTTGATTCTCAGACTGGAGCTTTCTTACGTACAAATTGGCAAATACAAGGATATCTCTTGGAGCAAGCTGATACAATTGAAAGGTGATTGAAGTTTTATCGAATACTTATGTCAGTATATCATGTTTGTCTAGATTCTTAAGTAAATAATTTATCTTCTCTTTCAGGCAGGGAAGCTCCTTCACTCTCAATACTTTTGAGTCTGTATTGAAGGACCTTCTTAAATTAGCTCCAGAGTTACATCGCGTAAGATACTATGGAGTGATGTGTTTTGGGGATTTGAGTTGAATTTGTATTATCTGTCTCTAAAGTAACTTTTTTCTGCATTTCATGAAGGTTCACTTCTTGCGTTACTTGAATAGCCTTTATCATCAGGACTATCATACTGCTCTAGAAAATATCCACCGGTATTTTGATTACAGGTATACTTATGTCGTCTATTATGTTGTATCAACATTTCAAATGTCCTTCATGCTTGCATTAATAACAACTCGCAGAATCTTTGGATGATGCTCAGTGTAGTATACTAGCAGTAGTTAGCCGGTAAAAGTTTACTCAAAGACACCAGCAATCTGCCAGGAAATACTAGATGTTTGAAGAATGACATTTTGTATACTTATTCTAGGCAACCATAATGTGAGCTTGGCGCTTACCCTTGCAATTCTATGGGCATCCCAGTGATTAGACTATGACCAACAAGCTAATTTCTACCTGACAATCTTATCATCTATGATGATCTAATCGTGCTTATGAACTTGGACTAATTAGGCCTTGGGGCAATGAGGATTTGGTTCTATCTACAAGTTAAATGGTTGATTCCTAGGATCAATAAGTTTTTTGTAAAAGCAATGACTAGAAGTTATGTTGACAAACATAAAGTTTGAGGTATAATTAAGCAATGCATAAAATTCTAGAAGGTTTTTGTAGATGTTGTTGTGTCCTAAATCTATTGAAAAATAAGAATTGTCCCATAGCTCATTGAAGCAATGCTAATTTAAGGTCGGTTGGCCTAGTGATCAGTGAAGTGGGTGAGAATCATGAGGTCCCAGGTTCAAATCCAAGAAAAAACCAATGTGATATTTTCTCATTTGTCCAAGCCTTGGTGGATAGAGTTACCTGGTACCTGTTGTTGGTGGGAGGTGGTAGGTATCCCATGAAATAGGTCGAGGTGCGCATAAGCTAGCCCGGACACCGTGGTTTAAAAAAAAAAAAGGAATAGAGAGAGAATTGTTGAGCTTGGGAGTGGGTTAAATGTGTCATGATCATTATTACTAGTGTGAAATTAACTTAAATTTTTTTTAATAATTTACAAGAGATGTTCCTTATATCAGAGTCTTAGGCTACATACTTCTCCATGCTAATAAGGTAAGTAAATATTTCGTAATCAAAATAAAGATTATCCTACAGTGCTCTATATAATATTCTATAAGATTTTCTTTGTTCAAGTACAATGAGGACATGTATGAATTTAGACTTGACATTCTAAGTTTATAAAGGAACGCCTCAAACTCAAAGTCAAAGTGGAGAGACCAACTTGAATTTGCTTATATTGGAATAATAAAAATTTGACGTTGAAATCTCGATGTGATAGTGCACACTCACAAAAAAGCGGTGCTAGAGTCATTTCCTCCGAAAAGTCGTTGGTAAGTACGCAGTGAAAGAAAGTGCTTCTTGCACTACTATGTAATTGAAGAGTTTGAGAGTACGCAGTAAATCCACCCGCCACATAAAAAGGAATTTATTCTCTACCATGTAAAAAGGATATGGTGTTGTAAATTTCCAAGACATTATCAACCTAACTTAATTGCAGAACAATGACAAATAATTCAAGGTTTGTAGGAGGGCACTGATAGCATAGAAGTTAGTAACATCTATCGGTGTGATCTTTCATGCCATCAGAATGATCGCCATGAGTGATCCTAAAGAGAGGAGCATCACTTCACTAATTTGTTAGAATAGTTATGTGAATATATGTAATTAGTCCTAGTCCCTTATGTAATAGGAGTAGTTTATGTGTTATGTATACATATAAATAGGGCTCATTGTAACATAGATATCAATATAATAGATTTTTCTCACGTGCATTCTCACATGGTATCAGAGCATTGGTGAGATAATTATCGTTGTGCGTCATTCCAACGATATTCGGGAAGAAATCAGTCGTCACCGTGCAATTTTCCGGCGACTTAAGCAGCTATTTACGTAATTCTGAGTTTCAGTGGGGTTTGTGCAAATTCCAACATCACCACAAGGTTTTCTTGTCATCGGCGACCAAACCCCAGTGAAGTTCTCCGACAGAAAACTTCACACGCAATGTCACGCCTCCTGCAGTTAGGGTTCCTGCGAGAGTGTCACCTCATGCGCCGACGCGTGAGGTCATTTTCCGGCATCTTTCAAGTTTGATTTTTCTACTGGGCTGGTCGCCTGCCTCTTCCGACTCGACCCATCGAGATTTTGTGGTTTCTTAGTTACCGGAGAAGTGTTTTTCGGCAAGAGCAATGGTTTTTCCGGCGAAAGTAGCGGTGTGTCACTTCCGGCTACCTTGTTCACATACTAAGGTTGCCTGTTGATTCTAACCTCAGTCATTTAATTTTCACTGTTTTGTTGACTTCAATTTGTTTCCGTCGAAGATCTGAGAAGTCAGAGCAGTTGCGTCTGTCAGCCGAAGGTCTTCAACACAAATTTTTCAGCACTTTGAAGCTCGACTAACAATATCATACCAACTTACTCTAGTTTGGTGATCAGAACACTGTCCGATCATTATAATAGTTTGGTTCGAATTTCTAGTTGCTCAATTTGAGGGTATCTCATCACTATTGGTAATCTTCATCAGATATTTGGCTTTGATCTCTCTTAAGTTCATTATAATGTCACTCAGATCTGATGCTTGGCTCAAATACTGTTGGATCCTATACTTCGAATGTTCATATGGTGTCTTTATCAGATTATATCTAGTTCCTTCGGTATAAAGCACGTAAGCAGATTCCTTCTGAGATAGCTTCTATAGCTCAAACAGGTATTAGCGTGACTTGTGTCTCTCAATCGTCTTCTTCTTCGGACTCTTGGGTCATTGATTCAGGTGCATTTGATCATATTTCTGGTAACAAATTTCTTTTCACTACTATTTCATATTCTCAATCTCTTCCAACAGTCACAATGGCCAATGGATCTCAAACCATGGCAACTGGAATAGGTTAAGCAAGCCCACTTCCTTCCTTACCTTTAGATTCAGTTCTTTATGTTCTCAATAGTCCTTTTAATCTCATAGCCGTTTGTCGCTTAGCCAAATCACTTAAATGCGCTGTTTTATTTCTTGATGACCTTGTTTTTATACAGGAACGCAGTACGAGGCGGTCATTGGTACCAGACGTGAATCAGATGGACTTATTACCTTATCCTTGCAAAATCACATGAACTCACATCTTGTCTTCCTTCAATCACTTGTCCTATTACCGATCCACCAGATTTATTACAAAAACGGTTGGGACATCCCAGTTTGTCAAAACTTCAAAAAATGGTACCTGGCTTATCTCACTTGTCCACCCTAGAGTGTGAGTCATGTCAGCTCGGTAAGCATACCCGCTCTCATTTCCCTCGGCGTCTTGATAATCGAGCAAAGTCACCTTTTACTTTAGTCCATTCAGATGCTTGGGGTCCTAGCCGGGTCATTTCTACCTTGGGATTCCGCTGCTTTGTCAGTTTCATTGATGATTATTCCAGGTGCACTTGGATATTTTTGATAAAAAATCGATGTGAGTTGTTTTCTATTTTCCAAACCTTCCACGTTGAAATTCAAAATCAATTTGGGGTTTCTATCCAAACATTTCGTAGTGATAATGCCCTAGAGTATTTGTCTTCCCCATTTCAGCAGTTTATAAACTCTCATGAGATTATTCATCAAACATCTTGTCCGTACACATCCCAACAAAATGGGATAGCTGAATGAAAGAATAGGCATCTTATTGAAACTCCTCGTACCCTATTCATACAATCTCATGTTCCGTTGCGTTTTTGGGGATGCAATTCTTACAGCTTGCTCTCTTATTAATCGTATGCCATCTTCAGCTATCCAGAATCAATTTCCATTCTCTGTCCTGTTTCCTCACTTACCTTTGTTCTCTCTTCCACCCTGTGTCTTTGAGACCACGTGTTTTGTTCATAACCTTACTCCAAGAAAAAATAAGTTAGCTACTCGTGCTCTTAAGTGCGTATTTTTGGGTTACTCGAGAACGCAAAACGGGATATCGATTCTATTCTCCTAACCTCCAGCGGTATCTTATGTCTGCTGATGTTACCTTCTTTGAAACCCAATCATACTTCACATGTCCAGGTAATAACTTAGATATTTCTGAGGTGCTACTAGTTTCGTCTTTTGGAGATTCAGTCACTATCTCCCATTCATCTTCCTCTATAGCTCTAGTTGCAGCTCCACCACCTATAGCTCCAGTTCCACCACCTAGTCTAGTTCAACCTTCTACAGCTCCACCATTCCTGACTTATCATCGTTGTCCGCGCCAAGTATCAGGCCTAGCTGATTCACGTCCTGCACCTGACCTGCTAATACTGCGGACTTGTCTCCTCTTAGTCAACCTATTGCACTATGAAAAGGTATACGGTCCACACTTAATCCTAATCCCCATTATGTCGGTTTAAGTTACCATCGTCTGTCATCATCCCATTGTGCATTTGTATCATCTTTGTCCTCTGTTTCCATCCCTAAGTCTAAGGTGAAGCACTATCTCATCCAGGGTGGCGACAAGCTATGATTGACGAGATGTCTGCTTTACATAGGAGTGGTACTTGCGAGCTTGTTTCTTTTCCTTTGGGTAAGTCGACTGTTGGTTCTCGTTGGGTGTATGCAGTCAAAGTTGGTCCAGATGGCCTGGTTAATCGACTTAAGGCTTGTCTTGTTGCTAAAGGGTATACTCATATATTTGGGCTCGATTACAGTGATGCTTTCTCTCCCGTGGCTAAAATAGCATAAGTCCGCCTTTTTCTATCCATAGTTGCTGTTTGCCATTGGCCTCTCTATCGGTTGGACATTAAGAATGCTTTTTTTCACGGTGACCTTGAGGATGAAGTTTATATGGATCAACCACCTGGTTTTGTTGCTCAGGGGGGAGTCTAGTGGTCTTGTATGTCGGTTGCGTCATCCCTCTATGGTCTAAAGCAGTCTCCTCGAGCCTGGTTCGGTAAGTTCAGCACAGTTATTCAAGAGTTTGGCATGACTCGTAGTGAAGCTGATCACTGTGTTTTATCGACATTCAGCTTCAAATTTTGTATTTATTTGGTCATTTATGTTGACGATATTGTTATTATCGGCAATGATCAGGATGGTATTAGTAAATTGAAGCAACATCTCTTTCAGCACTTTCAGACCAAGGATCTGGGCAGATTAAAGTATTTTCTGGGTATTGAGGTAACTCAGTCTAGCTCAGGTATTGTGATCTCACAATAGAAGTATGCCTTAGATATTCTTGAGGAGACAGGAATGACAGGTTGTAGATCTGTTCCGATGGATCCGAATTCTAAACTTCTGCCAGGACAAGGGAGCCTCTTAGCGATCCTGCAAGGTATAGGCGGCTGGTTGGTAAATTAAATTACCTCACAGTGACTATACCTGACATTTCCTTTCCCGTGAGTGTTGTGAGTCAGTTTATGGATTCTCCCTGTGATAATCATTGGGATGCAGTTGTCCGCATTCTTCGGTTTATAAAATCAGCTCCAGGCAAAGGTTTATTGTTTGAGGATCGAGGCCATGAGCAGATCGTTGGATACTCAAATGTTGATTGGGCAGAATCACCGTTCTGATAGACGTTCTACGTCTGGATATTGTGTCTTAGTAAGAGAAAATTTAGTGTCTTGGAAGAGCAAGAAACAGAATGTGGTTGCTCGGTCTAGTGCAGAAGCAGAATATCGATAATGGCTATGGCGACATGTGAGCTAATTTGGATCAAGCAGTTGCTCAAGGAGTTGAAATTTGGTGAGATCAGCCAGATGAGACTTGTGTGTAATAATCAAGCTGCTCTTCATATTGCGTCAAATCTAGTGTTCCATGAGAGAACTAAACACATTGAGATTGACTGTCACTTTGTTAGAGAAAAGATACTATCGGGAGATATTGCTACAAAGTTTGTGAAGTCAAATGATCAACTTGCAGATATTGTCACCAAGTCTCACACTGGTACTCGTATTAGCTACATATGTAACAAGCTCGGTACATATGATTTATATGCACCAGCTTGAGGGGGAGTGTTAGAATAGTTATGTGAATATATGTAATTAGTCCTAGTCCCTTATGTATTAGGAGTAGGTTATGTGTTATGTATACATATAAATATGGCTCATTGTAACTTAGAATGTCAATATAATAGATTTTTCTCCCGTGCGTTCTCACATAGTTGTCATAGAGGAACAATTCCTGGACGGTCATCCGGAGAGTAACAGTGCGTGTTGTCGAAGAGAGAGGTGGCGTTGGATACAAAGAAAAAGAGAAGAAGAACAATGGCCGGGGGCAACACATATTGTCCAGCGCAGCCCGCCAGTAGCTTAAGTTATTTGAATCTCTACCAAGATTGTAGAGGCTATGGTACGATGTGAAAATAAGAAAAACTTCTCATTAACTCGATTTTCTAAAACAGTTTGCAAAGAAGTGCTCCTAATAAAGGAGTCTTATGCTAAGTACAATATGGTAAATAATCGATCTCCATACTAGTAAGATAAGTAAATATTACTTAATAAAATACATAATACACTACAATATTATAAGATTATCCTTACTCAAGTACGATGAGTTCAGACAGATATAAATCCAGCGCATATTCACTTGACTCTAACACTTTGTAAATATATCTGAGAAATATTTTTACCAAAGTGCAGGGACGGAAGGATGTGATTTTATTCCTTCTTCTTCAACCGGTTGCAGTAGCTTTGGGAGATATGAAGTTGCTTTATTATGCTTGGGAATGATGCATTTTCACTTTGGGCACCCAAAGCAAGCTTTGGAGGTAGGCATATTCAACGTCATTTCTGACCTTCATTGTCCATGTTATGTTTTTCATATTTTATTGATTTTGATGTAGGTCATGCCCCCCTTATTGGTGTGCTGAAGGTGAGGGTGGGCGTAGGAGTGGTCTTAGGATCTTTGCTGTTGCACTTTGGCATAACAACTATTTGCTTGATATTTTCAGGTGTTGACAGAAGCTGTTCGTGTGTCTCAACAGGTGGCCATATTTGTTCCTTCCCTTTTTTCGACTATGGCTTCCCTTCACTTACATATTATCTTTTATTCCTTTGTGCACTAAAGTGGCATATAATATTGATTGTTCACTTGCGTTGATACAAATGTGTCATATTGAGAAAATTTTCAGATGAAAGGCAACCAAGATTAAAACCACGGGCTCTTAATGGCCATCAACATATGCATTTACGATGATACAACTAATTTTGATAAAATGCTTAAAAAAATTGCTTTATTGATCACTTCTAGTGGCATTTTATGATTGATTGACCAATACTTATCAAGTCAAAAGTGAAGGCTTGGTTGGTTGAGCTCCCTCTTCTGTCTTGCTATGTTTGTCTCTAGTTTAAGGAGAGAAATAAAGTCAGTTAATGGTGCTTTAAGGGGAAGAAACTTGAAGCGGCTGGACCCATATAAAATTAACTTTTACTCAGCCATTCAACTACCATCGACACCTCAAGTCAAGCATAATACTTCTTCCATCTCTTTTTGTTGAATATAATGAATGACCATGGAGTTTAATATTGTAATTGACTTGTTATTATATTAGTAGGAGTAGAATTATTATCATTAACTGATAAGTTTGCATGATGTGAAATGTATATTGTGATTGTCTGAATATGACTTTTTGAAATGATTAGAACTATCAAAGAACGAGAGTGTTGATAGTATTATTATATGTACAAATGAATCAAGCATTTCGGACATGCAAAAATGGAGGCGCATCATACAAATTGGGATGAAGGGAGTACTTTTGGGCCAACTATTATTTGGGGAGTCATATACTTAGTCTGTTCACATACCTTTCCCTTCATTTGTTTTTGATAATAAATGGACATTTGGCCTAACTCAACCCCAAAAGTTAGCTCATGAGGTGAGGATTGTCCAAGTTCACAAAAAAGGAGACTAAATCCCCATCCCACAACCGATGTGGGACAAAGTCAACAGTTTTTTATAAGATATTTCTTGACTATTTTGTAATTGGTTTCTTGCTGCATAGTGCTCATGGGGAAAAACCTGTTTGCTTTTTTTTACATGGATCTTTTGCTATTTCGGCTATTCATGCTCTTTGATACAATCTTCTTTCTGGTAATTACAAATTTATCTGGGACACAAAGCTCTCCTTTGATGTGCCATATTTTCACAGTTAGCTATCACCGGTTTCAAGTTTTGTTTCTTCTCAAGTTGTACAATTGCTGGGTAGAGCATTTGCTTCTGTAAGGAAACATGATATTGAGTGACCTGACTTAGTGGCAGAAGAACCCATAATTTACTTGAAGTTAACTCGGTTAAAGCAAGTCCCTAATCTTGGTCTAGTTTAGTTGTATTGTCTATTTTGTCTCAAAGAGTTTATCCTAACAAGGAGTTAAAAATGCAATTGATGTATACCACCTTTCCTATGTTAAAGAAGTATATCATCATAGCAGTCCCAATTATCTTGCAATCTTTTGATGAGTAGTTTGGAGACCATTGAATTTCCTGCATTCCTTCTTTAGGTGTACAAATACTTTTTCTTGTCATCAACTAGTTGACAAATGATTGGTTTTGCAATATTTCCTTGCGTGGGGGTGTCTGCACAAGATGATGAATGAACACTGCTATTTAATTGATGCCTATTGAACCTTTTCATAATTGGATACCGGGGAAATTAGCGCAATTATTGTTCGCCAAAATAAAAAATCAAGATGTACATATACTACACATAACAAATACTACGTCTATTTTCATCCTTGGTCTCTCAGCAACTTATTTCAGTATCCTAGAAATTTCCATCACATCTTATATTGTAACAAAAGTTACATAGATCCTGTCTCTACACTTTCCAATGCAACTCGTCATATTTATTTTCTTAAATATCTGAAAATAACTTTTAGCTGATGCGTTTTCCCAATGTATAAACTACAAACTTCAACCGTTGTTTAAACAATCATCTAAATGAGAACAAAAGGCTCCATCTGGGGAGGAGCTTTAACTTTTTTATCAAATTGCATAACATGCTTAGCTGACGGTCAAACGTGCAAACTCTGAATAGAGAAAATTGAAAAGATACTGAAATTACAAATCTCCAAAATGGCATCCATCTCTGTTACATTATACCCTTGTGACCAATGCATTAACAGTAAGTGGCGAAGGAGCTCCAAGAAAATGGAGACCTCTCTTCACTATCAGCTGAATCCATTCAGAATTGTTTTTAAATGCTAAAAATGTGAATCCCGCTGATGAAAAGGCACAAGTGGAACTCGGTTGAAGTGTCAATGTCTTCGGCCTGTCTTTCATTGTATTAATCAAAACTCTGACATGGTTATCCGAAGTGTCAATTTCCAGAAGAGAGCTATAAATATGGTTATCCGGTCCTCCCAGATATCAGTTTGTTTCAACCATAAACAGGCTTGATGTGCCTGTAATAACTTTTCCCCCGTAGAGTTTCCTCTTTATTTAATTTATAACATCCCTTACTAGGAGATCTAATATTTCTCCTCTCTTCATATGCAGCAAAATAATGATAGTTGTCTTGCTTACACGTTAGCAGCAATTTGCAAGCTGTTGTCTGAATTTGGAGTCTCAAATATGAGGGGGCTTATCGGATCATCCTATTCACCTGTAACCAGTATAGGAACTTCATTATCCACTCAACAACTCTTATATGTTCTCTTGAGAAGATCCTTAAAGCGAGCGGAAAGTCTAAAGCTGAAACGACTGGTTGCATCTAATCATCTTGCCATGGCTAAATTCGACCTGACTGTAAGCACTTTAATCACTCTCTTGTTTATGCATTGCAGTGACCAAATAATTAATGGTGATTTTTAATCATAGCATACACCAAGGTAGACCCATTTGCATGAGTAAAGTGTGTTTATGTAAAGGCACCTTCTTTTAAAGAAAAAAGTGTGTATGTGTAAATGAAAAAATGTAAAGGCAGTGAGAAACATAAGCGGTACCCATTCTCGCTCATTCACGTTGCAAGGTGTTGCTCATTTTGTGTCCTTGAATATGTCACACGAATTACTCAATTGAATGTGTTGCTTTTGGGCTAAGTTGCTCCGACATGGCAGTTTTGGTGCCGCACCCGTGTCGACACGACACTAGTATGGGTGTGGGTATGGGATCCGTACCGGATCTAGTCAAGCAATTTTGGGTACTTTGACCACGACGGACAGAAAAATTCGACACGAGATACAATTTGATTACCAAAACCAGAACTAAAACTAGGTAAATTTGAAGAAAATAGCATATGTATCTAGGTAATCAATCTTTTATTTATTTGCAACTTGAGAATAAAAAGGAAATCTACACTTTACAAGCTATACGTAAGTATTCCACAAAATTTCTCATAAATTAGAGAGACTTTTATGTTTTTTAATTATTTTTAGCCGGATCCCCGCATCCGTATCCGTACTAGGATCCGTATCCCCGAATCTTAGAATTTACATCTTGAAAGATCCGACATCTAGATCCGCACCCATGTCGGACACATTCACCCGTGTCCGAGCAACTTAGCTTTTGGGTGTTCATTCACTCAGATAAGACAATTAAAGTGTAATATAATATTGGGTTTTGGATAATCCAATGGAGGGATGGTAAACTTTTAAGATTTGGAGAGTATGTGAAATAGCCAGTGCGAGGTATTATTCATGAACTTAATGTAATATTAGCATTTCATTGTGGATACTTTTAGTTTCATCATCCCATTTATCTGTTTCCTAGTTGAGATCTTAAAGGTGTTAGATACATTATGCCTCAGGTTAGAATAGAGGGGCAAACCCATTGACCTTGGAGTTTCAGAGCTGGAATTAGTGGATTTATTATTATTAAAAAAATAAAATTCATTTCACGTCAGTTGGAAAAAAGGTTCAAATCTATTAACTGAGTTGAATCCAAACTGTTGTATGTGTTTTCCCTTGAATTAAGTATTTTCGCAGAAATGCTACTCAATCCATCAATCAATCAACTAAATTCCACTCCCAAATTATTGGGGCTTACGAAATGCTACAGTATAGTATAGCAAATTCTTCCCAGTTGCTTAACATTCACATTCACATCCACAAGCCTTTTATCTATGGGCTTGATAATTCTGGCGTGCTCCATTCCCCTATGTACTCCCCGCACTTATCCCTAAGCAGCAACAACAACAACAAACCTAGTGAAATGATCCCACAAGTGGGGTTGGGAGGGTAAAGTGTGCATAGACCTTACCCCTACTTTATGACGGTAGAGAGACTGTTTCCGAAAGACCCTCGGCTCAAGAGAAGTGAAAATGAAGCAATAAACAAACAATAGCAACAACAAGGTAATTAGACATGGGTGCAAATAGAGATACGTGCAATAACAGAGATCTAAGAATACGACAGTATAAGAATAGAGTCAATCTCGTTGGAAATAATGACACAATGTGAACTAGCAAGGGGCTAGGAATAGGAAAATACAAGACTAGTATTAATAAAGTAATACTACTGGGAAGCCTAGACGAAACTCTAGACTGCCTGTCAAGCTACAACCCTAATCCTTGATCTCCACACCCTCCTATCGAGGGCCATGTCCTCGGTGAGCTGAAGTAGCGCCATGTCCTGCCTAATCACCTCACCCTAGTACTTCTTAGGCCTCCTTCTATCCCTCCTTTGATCCTCCATGTTCAACCTCTCGCACCTCCTAACGGGAGCATTAGGATCTCTCCTCTTCGCATATCCGAATCATCTCAGCCTCAATTTCCGCAACTTATCTTCTACAGGAGCCACACCCACCTTGTCCCTAATATACTCGTTTCTAATCTTATTTTTCCTGGTAGGCTCACACATCCATCTCAACATCCTCATATCTGCTACGGCTACTTTCAACTTCTGGACATGAGATTTCTAGACTGGCCAACACTCAGCTCCATGCAACATGGCCGGTCTAACTACCACTTTATATAACTTGCCCTTAAGTCTAGGTGGCGCATTCTTGTCAGACAAAACACCATAAGCGAGCCTCCATTTCATCCATCTCGCTCAAATACGATGTGCGACATCCTCGTCGAGCTCCCCGTTACCTTGTACCACATACCCGATATTTGAAACTCTCTCTCCTGGGGATGACTTGTGTGTCCACTTCTGCTTCATGAGCCCCAACACTAAACTAACACTCCAAGTACTTATCCCTAAGCAATGTTATTAAAATACATTGTTTCCTCACTTAGCGATCCAAAGCGAGAAGTTATTGTTTCATGGATGAAGCCATGCACTTTATAGAAGTGTGCGCTTCAAACTATGATGCGCAAAGTGAGTTCAACAACAAGCAGCCGGTGAATCTTAACTTTGAGGAGTTGGATTATTGACATTATTGTACATTGAACAATTAAATTAGTTATTTTTAATTGCAACTTGTTCATTATAAGTACTAAATTCATATATATATATATATATATATATATATATATA